>CM033107.1:8880493-8990607 GCA_019321725.1 Paulownia fortunei | reverse complement strand
TTATTTATTATTTAAATCATAGAAATTCTAAGTCGACTGAGCAAGCACTAACGGACCTATAATTTTGGAACACCAGAAATATATGTTTACTCTCTATTTAATTAGTTGTTGATTAAAATCTTAATATATAAAGCACTTTACTAAAAGATGTCATCTAAAGTAGTTGGTTAGATTTTAGATGAATGAATTTTTATCATATTTGGTTTTACTACACCTTATAATTATGTGGCACATAACAAATTCGTTTTCAATACTTGGTGGAAGCACTTGAAAACACACAATTGCGATAGTGAGTGCGAGTTAATAACTTATGCTTATCTTTTATAATGGAGTGGAATATAACTTTGGAGAGGTGCATAGAGCACCACAAATTAAATAATGTGTGAAGAAAAGTATCATGACTTAGTGTTATATGTTCGTGAGCCACTTTGGAATCTCTGATTCTTGATGAATACAATTCTGGATTGTGTCACATGCAGGGAGAACTTGTGTGGAGAAGGAATTGCAAATAACATAAAAGAAAATTTCAATTTAGACCCTATTTGGTCCTACTTCAACCAGCATATGAAAAATATAATTATATTTATCTTGTGATCAATTACACAATAATCACGTCTCACCTATAAATTCACATCATGTGATTGATTTAATTTTAAACAAACCAATTTAAATTAAATATATCTAACATGTGCATGTAATGACTATCTTCCTTTTAAATTATTTACAAGCATATGTGAAAGAACTAGAGACATGGTAACAAAAACTCAATCATATGATTATTGTTATATAAAAAATTATTTCAAAACCATAATAAAGCAAATGAACTTTAAATAAATTTACAGCTCAGCACTTAAAGAGGCAGTACTTTTGCTATTTCCTTCCCTACTTGGTACAATCTCTCTCCTTGCTTAATTGCCAATAAACATTCTTCTAATACCTCCCAAGTTATATCGAACTTATTGCATCAAAGTTGGTGTAACTTTTATACTAAATTTGATATTTTTATATAATTTAATCAAAATTATTTACAATTAGTACATCAAATTTTACACCAAATAATTATTTTATTCTACATTTTTTATTTTCAATTATTACTTATTTATTTTTTTATAAAATTATTTAATTATTTATATTTTATTACTACTAATTTTACTAAATAAAAAATTACATATAATTAATATTATATTTATTAATTATATTACAAAAATAAGCATTACATTTAATATCACAATAAATAAAAATACTACATTGCAAGTAATGTTATTTTAATGTATTTATTTATTATGATAATTATTATAATTTATCGCAAATGTTAATTATTTATTAATTATGATAATTAATCACTACAAATGTTATTGCACAATAATAAGAAAACTAAAATTGAATAAATAAAACTAAATTATAAATTAATTAAATATATAATATAGGATACATATAAAATTAAAATTGAGAGTAGAACAATTTTGGGGTAAAGTGAGAATATATACATTACACCAAATTTGGTGTAACATTTGGTATTCCATTGGAGATTAAATTACACTAAATTTGATGTTTTGGTGTAGGATTTAGTTTGTTATTGGAGATGGCCTAAAACACAAAAGGAACTTCCCTCGTGAGTTGAGAAATACATAAGAATAGAGGAGACAATTGCAGTAAAGCACAAAATGTTTGGCAAGATGCAAGGCCAAAAAGATGAGAGGCAAGATACCCAAAAGATAGACGATGGCAAGGGAGAACGTTGTTACATACAACCCAATAAATATGCACGATACACTTGCTTAATGCCCGAAAAGTTGATGTTCTGATAAGGACCGATCAATAGAGACTTATATAATGACTAAAGTGGATGAAAGAGCATAGGAAAAGGCAAATGTCAGATAATTATTACTTGTTCCATCAAGATAGAACACACCACTCAGGAGTGTCACTAGCTGAAAAGTAAAACCATGAAGTTAATTCAGTAAGGATATTTGAAGGAGTTCGTCGACCACTCCAATATGATGCCCCAGCAGATATACGGAGGAAAGAAAAACTTTTCCATAATGAAGATCAAATCTGAAGGCATTCGAAAAGGACATCAAGGCACCAAATTGAGGGAGAAAATCTTCCCATTATAAGAGTTATTGTTATCATCTATATAGGTCCTGTTGGAGGTGACTTGGCTAATGCTTGATGTGCCCTCCTCAGGGCCGCCGGAGGAACACACTTGAAAGTTGTAAGTCAAGTCGCTTTTGTTTGTAAAAAAGAAAAATTGTCAAAGAAAACTATGTTTAATGATCAAGATGATGGATTAATTTCAACCCTTAATGATTCCATAGTAATCTCTGTCATGATCTCAAACTTTTGAATAAAAAAGGTGTTATGGATAGTAAAATCTATGCAGGCATCCTCTTCTATGATTCATTCAACTAACTCAGGATTAACAATACACAACTACAAAAAATCAACACACCTCTCATTAGGTTTAGGAGAGATAGTGGAGGTATTGATTGAAATTGCTTTACCCCAATCACTGGATCTTAGCCAAAGAGAGTAAAAAGTAGATTAAATTTCTAGCAGTGAAAGCCCCCCAGCCTATGACGTGATATTGGGAAAGCCAATCCTAAACATTTTCGTGTAATGGCACCAACTTTCCATATGAAAGTAAAGTTCCCAAAGCTAGAAAGAATAGAAGAGGCCATGGGCGATTAGAGATGGCATGGGATTGTTATGTCAACACCCTTAGAGAGTACAAACCCCTAAAGAGAAAAAGAAGCATGCCTTATCAAAAAGCAAGGAGATCATAGTTGTTGTTGAACACCGAAAAAAGTAGGGGCAAGAGAAAAATCTAATTCGAACAGTAAAATAAAGTTTGACGTGGAATGAATAGAAGCTATGGAAGAATTAAAGATTGTAGAACCCATCCCAAGAAACACAAATGAAGTCATTAAGATAGGGACAATGATGGATCCTTCAACGAAGGGGGAGCTCTAACTTTTTTGAAAAATAATATTAATGTGTTTGCATGCAGAATGAAGGATCTATAATAGATCGACCCGAAAGTCATAACCCACAAGCTCAATGTAGACCCAAGTGCAAGCCCAGTGAAGTAAAGAAAGTGAGCTTCTAGGTGAAGAGAAACCAAGCTATCAATAAGAAAATTGATAAGTTGTTGGCAACTAGATAGTGAGCTAAGTTTAGTATCCAGAACAATAAGCTAATGATGTCTTAGAGCCAAAGTCTAATGTTAAGTGAATATTGTGTATTGATTTCACAGACTTAAACAAAGCTTGCTTGAAACATCCTCATCCGCCCTAAGAATCGACATGTTAATAGACTCAAATTCATGCTACAAGCTAATGAGTTCCCTAGATGCCTTCCAAGGTTATAATTAGATACCTCTCATCCCTGAATATAAAGAAAAGATAAGTTTTGTGATAGACCAAGCTTTATACTTTTTTGAAGTCATGCCTTCGGCCTAAAGAATTCTGGAGCCATCTATCAAAGGCAGATAAACAACAGGTTCAAAGAGAAAATTGGTAGGAATATTAAAGTTTATGTTGCCAATATGGTGGTAAAGAGCCAGAGGAAAGAAGGCCATGCTCGAAATATTTAGGAGTGTTTCAAGATTTTAAGATCCTTTGGGATGACTTTAATCTTGCCAAATGAACCTTTGGAATATAAGGAGGAAAAATCCTAGGATTCATGATATCAGAAAGAGGGATTGAAGTAAACTCGGAGAAGACAAAGGTAATGCAGACATGTAACCACCTAAAACAATCAAAGAAGTAAAAGTTAACAAGAAGGTTAGAAGCCCTTAACAGATTCATTTCAAGATTGGCAAATAAGAACCTAGCATTCTTTAAAATTCTCATAAATATCAAGAACTTTTGAAGGCGAAGACTGGAAGAGAGCATTTGAGGAAATAAAAATTAATTGACGTTGCCCTTATTATTAACAAAACCAAGCCAAGACAAAAACTATTTGTTTGCTTAGTATTCTCAAATGTAGCTGCAAGTAAGGTATTGTTGAGACAAGAAGGAAAGGAACATTCCCCAACCTATTATGTAAGCAAGACACTAAAGGGACAAAGTTGAGATACCCTGTTGGTTTTAAGTGGCATGAAAGGGTTGGAGGGTGGGGGTGGGGGTTAATGGATCTTTTAAGACTTTCAATTGAAACTTCAAAGCCCTATCTAAAATGTCACTTTAAACTTTATACTCGTTTCTTTTCAAAATACTGGCTTCTGATTTTAGGTTGGTGATAAAAAGAATAAGTTGCTTACTGAGATGTTTCAGTAGGTTTACACCTTTAAAAGCAGCGCTTAATAAACTTCAAAGTTATGCAACGAAAATATTGTTTAAACATTTAAATGCACTTGCATCATTTTGTATGCAATGCAATATAGTTTGAGTAAAATTAACAGATAGGCACAACTACAAATCAACAAAGAAAGCAAGTAAACATATTGATGGAATATAAAGTGCAAAAATGTAAACGACATAATAATTTTATAATAGTTTGAATATGGGATATGTTAGAATAGTGCCCGATGAGCAAATTAGCGGCGAGCTTTTATACTATTGTAAAAATAGTCTTATTCATAATGTTTAAATAAATAAAAAGTTATTTCTTTATCTTTAATTATTTTTATCAATTAGATAAATTTGCTAGATCATTTTTAGATACGAGGCATAGTCACACATATTATGGTGATCATGGAATATGCCTCCATAATTTTGATCTTAAGCATGTGTCCGAGTTGGGGGTTTATTGAGATGGGACATCGATAAACTCGATAGACTTTCACACACGATGTATACTTGAAAAGAGAATATCTCATATCATAGATATTAGCATAGGAACGCTAGTGCATGTGTGTGGGTGCTTATTAGGGAACGCGTACACTAAACGGATTATTGGGAGATTCTCAATTGGAAACAATATTTGTCGAATGAGAATTTTCTAATTATGATAGTGAATTATTTAGTCCTTTGACTTGAGGCACCATAGTGGCCTTATGCACGATATCATACACTTTGATGTATTTCCTAACTGCATGACAATCATAGGCATTACATTGGATGTATGATTTTCGTGTATGGAGGTCAATAAGTAGTCAATAAAGGGTCTGTCACCTATCTGGTAGAATAGGATAATCTCCTATGTTTTCATTGTCCTTGATCCCCGAAAAACTTAGCCAAGGCAGGATGAATATTAGACGTAGGATTTTCTACTGATTCATCAAAGGATCAATGTGACTTGAAATAGAATCATAGTTATTAAGTCAGAATATGTTTTTGACTAATAATCCATACTCTAGAATTAATCAGGAGATTAGTTGACGGAAGGAATGTATTTGCATGGTATTCGTAACAAAAAAGGTACACTTGATTCCATTTCCTTGATTTGTGAGGTTCTTGGAACTAAGGGGTTAATTCCAAGAGGATTAATTAAGCAGAACATTAAATTTATTCATAAATTGCAAAGGTTCCAAGCCCCACTGCTAGCTTAGTTGTGAACCTAATAGGTCGCATACAAATCGAGATGATCCACTTCTATATCTTTTTTGTAATCGAAAGTGTTGGATTAAGTTGATTAATGAAGATTAATCAACTCGAGTTAGAATTAATTTAAACAGTTTAGTTAATTAATTTAAATAAATAATATAATTATTTATTTGAACCTAATAATGATTAGGGGCTCTTGAGAGTGAATTAATTAATTGATGGAGATCAATTAAATTAGCTTGGCCATAAAATTATTTTATGGAGTTAAATTAATTTAATCAATTAAAATAATAGAATTATTTTAATTGGGCCTAATATGATTAGGTGGCCTATGATAAAACTAATTAATTAATTGATTGGATCAATTAATTGTGTTGGACTTTTTAATTAATTGATGGTGATCAATTAATTGGACTTTAATAAAATAATTAAAGTCCAAGCCCATGGGGTTAGGGGGCCATTAGCATTTTTTAATGGCTAGAATTAAAAAGTCTTAATGAAGATGAAAATAATTTATCTTAAAGTGAAAGAAATAAGAGATAAGGAAGGAGAAGGTTTCCTTATTGGATTATGAGACTAATTAGGGTAAGAGTTGGAGACATAATGGGATTAGGTTAAGATTACATTATGTAAATAAATACATAATGTAGAGGCCAAAAACTACAAGTAAGAGAGTTAAAATTTTCGGCCCTCTCTCTTCTTCTCCTTTTCATTTTTTTTGTGTTCTATTTTCTTACTTCAAGAAAAATCACTCCATCAAAATATTTCATCTTTTTTTGATTAAAAGGTTAATTCTTCCATCACTTGTTGATTTAACAATTAATCTTCACTCTCAAATAAATATAGAAATAAGTAGTTCAAATTTACTAGTAAGGATTTGAAGCTTGTGGATCTGCTCGAAAGTGTGGATACTGTTAGAGGGACTACACTTGGAGTCTTTGATGAATTTTTTGAGAGGCCATCGAAATTGTTCGAGAGGAGCTTGAAGAATCTGAATTTCTTCTTACCCTTTATCAACCAGATTGCTTGAAAGGTATAATCGTAAAACTTTAGTAGCTTAATTTTATTAAACGAGTAATTAGAAATGCAAAACTGAAATAATTGCATCAAATCTAGGATATGCATATTTAAATATGATGTATGATTTTATTTCAATTGTTGAAAAATTTTAAATTTTTGGTGTGTTTGCAATCCCATGATTTTGCTAACCCAACAGTGGTATCAGAGCCTAGGTTTATACGATCTGATTGTTTTCACGATGTTTTATATATGAATCATTCATATGATAAAAAATATGTTTAACTGCATTTTTTGTTTGGAAATTATAATTTTGGAATTTTTTGCATGATTTTAAAGTGTTAAATTGTAGGATACAAAAGTGAAATAAATAAAAAAAAATCTGGGTTGGACGCATCGTAGCGCCACGACGCCTGACGTGTAATTTTGCTGTCACATGCTGAAAATTTGATTTTTTGATTTTTAAAATTAAATGTTAATTTTAAAATTCTGAAAATTATTTTTATAAAAAATAATAAATTAATTCCCAAACTAGAAAAATGTGAATTTTTATCATGTGATGATTAAATTAAGCATGAATTAGAAGAATGATCATGCAGCCTAGACCATTGATTTTTTATGTATGGTTTTATGCTTTGGATTTTTGATTAAAATGAGGCCTAGGAGTCTCGCATTTTCTCTATTTTTGACTCTAAATATAAATTCTACCTCCCTCCAATGTACCTTCCCTTGAAAGAAATTCCAAGATTTCTTGTTAGGTTAAATAATTATAATGAGAGTAATATTAGGATGGCGAGGTCTTCTTTTGCTTTTGGTGGAGAAAAAGCTAGGATTCAAGGGCCATGAATGTATGGGTGATACATTCAAGTTACATATAGGATTTATTATTATTTTTGATTAATTACCCTTAGATTGACCTTAAGATCCATTTTAGGTCAAGTGGACTGCATAGGAAAAGGTTCATGATCATCCCATTATGTATATACTGTAGATGCATGCATAGGTTTATTAAATGTTTTCCTTTGATTATGCTTGCAATCATCGGTAGTGTAATATTAAATAAACAACACGAAATAAAATGATGAGATCTTGGTAAAATTGAAACCCTCACTTAGAATGTTCAAGTTTAATAATTTATTAATTCTATATCAAGCGTTAATGGGAAATGTTGGGCGTGGCCCAATCATCCAAGCCTTCCATCAAAAGTAGTTGACATATGAAATGCTGCCACACTTAGTCCGTTGGCCACGAGTCGTGGGATGTGCTAAGTGGTGGTAATAGTTGTGACCACTACTTGCATAGAGATGCCTGTAGGATAGGAGGTCTAAAGATATTGGCCACGAGTCACGGGGCATACTTTAGTTGTCCTATTCATATGGATGTTTGATGGGACACGTTTGACACTTAGTACTATATGGGCTCATAAAATTAGGGTGTATGGAAAGTAGTGAGGTAAAATAGCTTGTAGGTTGCATATGATGCAATTACTACGTGTTAGCTACCTTTTTGTTTTATCATATGGGCTCATAAAATTAGGGTGTATGATAGGACTAATTAGACTTCAAGCCCACTTAGGAATATGATTTCTTGAATATCCATCATGAGGGTGATGGGATTTAAAGAAAATAGTGGGAGACATTTATAAATAAAGACCTTATTATAAATGATTAAACTGTAGTTAATCATTTATTTTCTACCTCGTGTTTTGTAGTTATTTGATTTATATTATGGCTAAAAATCTACTTGCATTAATTCTTGATACCAACAAATTCACTGGCCCCAACTATATTAACTAATTAAGGAACCTTCAGATAGTTCTCAAATCCAAAAAGAGGGTGTATGTCCTCGATATGGCACTACTGGCTTCACTAGTAGGGGCCCACATAGGAAGAGCAAGCAGAATATCGTCAACATATTGAGGATGTTCTGCAGGCTCGGTGCTATATGATAGCATCTATGTCAAATGAGCTGCAAAGACAGCATGAAGGTATGACACATGCTGCTGATATCCACCTTTATCTAAAGGAATTGTATGGTGAAAATACAAGGAAAGCTAGATACCAAGTATCTAGGGAGCTCTTTTGTTGCTGAATGATGGAAGGCTCTTCAGTTCATGATCATATACTAAATATGATAGCATTGATCAAGAGACTCGAGTCCCTAGGTGTCCTTATAGACAACGAACTCTATGTGGATCTCGTGTTGTAGTCTTTTGCTGCCCCATTTGACTCCTTTGTGGTCAACTTCAACATGCACAAAATAGAGACTAGCCTTGTTGAGTTGGTTAATATGTTGAAGACTACCAAGTCCACCATGAAGAAGGAGAAGCCTGTCCTACTCATTGGTACTTCATCCAAATCTAAGATTAAAAGGTTGAAGAAAGGGAAGAAGAAAAGTTCTTTTATGAAGGCCTTAGGTGGAGTGAAGAAAGGTTCCAAACCAGACGACAAGTGTCACTACTGTGGTAAGTCGGGGCATTGGAAGAGGAACTGCAAGGAATATCTTGCAAATCACCAAAAGAGTTCTGGTATGTTCTTTGTTGAAGTTAACCTTTTAGTTAATGATACTTCTTGGGTATTAGATACTAGTTGTGGTACTCATCTATGCAATAATTTATAGGTGATGACAAGAAACAGGGAGTTGGGTATAGGAGAGCGGATCCTGAGGCTTGGAAATGGAGCAAAAGTTATTGCATTAGTCATAGGAACTGTCTGCTTAGCATTAGGAGATGGAAAAAGGATAGTTTTAAATTCTTATCTTTATGTTCCTGAATTAATAATGAACATTACTCTATTCCAGTTTTGGATAGAGAGGGTTATTATTTTTTTCAATAAAGGATTAAAACTGTTCCATTTACATTAGTTTTTCTTTAGTTCATGTTGTGATTTTGACGACTGATTTATATACTTTCCAACCTAATAAATCCATCTTGCATATTCAACAAAGTAGTAAATGTAAAATAGATGATTATAGTTCCATATACTTATGACATGCTAGACTAGGTCATATCTTTAAGAAAAGAATCGACAAGTTAGCTAACTTGCTTGACCTTAAGAAATTGCAAGAAATGCCAACTTCTGAATCTGGACTTAAAGGAAAGATGACCAAGTCACCATTTTTTGGACAAGTGGAGCAGGCTGCAAACCCTTTAGATTTGATCCATACGGGATGTATGTGGGCCATTGAGTGTTAGTGCCCGAGGAAACTACCACTAGTTCATTACCTTTACTAATGATTATTCTAGGTATGGGTATGTGTATCTTTTAAGATACAAGTCAGAAGCCTTTCAAAGGTTCAAAGATTTTAGGCATGAAGGAGAAACAAATTAGGCAAAGTATTAAAACTCTTCGATATGATCGAGGAGATGAATACTTAGGCTTAGATTTTCTTCATTATCTAAAAGAGAATAGGATTCTCTCACAGTAGACTTTGCCAGCAACTCCACAACTAAATGGGGTTGCAGAGCATGGGAATCGAACCTTGTTGGATATAGTTCGATCGATGATGAGCTTCACTGGGATTTTTTTTCATTCTAGGGCTATGCTCTAGAAATGGCGCCATTTCTATTAAATAGAATACCAAGTAAGTTGTTGCCCAAAAAGAAATATGGTGTGGCAAAACCCCTTCATACAAGTACCTTAGGGTATGGGGATGCCCTACTTACATGAAACAGCTGGAGAGAGATAAGTTCGATGTTAGATCCACCTTATGTAAGTCTAAAGGAATCTGTTGGATACTATTTCTACAACTCTTCAAAAAAAAGGTGTTTGTTTCGAGGAATGCCACTTTCTTAGAAAATGAATTTTTATTGGATAGAAAAGGTAAGGTTGTAGAGTTTTAATAAATTCAAAAACCACAAAGTGTCCCATAAAAGGCAGTAGTGATAGATACACCCAAAATAACATTCCTATCACACACCCTCCTAGGAGATCTGAAAGGATCTTGAGACCACCTGAGAGGTATGGTCTTTTGTTGGAGAACAACAAGGAGGAGCATTCTTTAGATAACGATCCAAGGAATTATGGAGAAGCAATGTCAGATATGATTCAAGGAGATGGGAAGAAGCCATTCAAACTAAGATAGACTACCATAAGATAATAACCTTCAAAGACCCACCACAGGGTATAGTACCCAGCAACTGCAAATAGGTCTACAAACGGGAGCTTAGAGTAGATGGAGAAGTAGTGACCTATAAGACATGACTATTTACAAAAAGGCTATACTTAAAAGCAAGGTGTTGACTATAAGAAAACCTTTTCACTAGTGGCTATGCTAAAATCTATCTGAATATTGCTTGCTATATCAGCATATTAAGACTATGAGATATGACAAATGGATGTGAAGACTGCCTTTCTCAATGGGAATATTGAGAAAAAGATCTATATGAGCAGCCAAAAGGCTTCATATCCAGTAGGAGCGAGTAAAAGGTTTGCAAACTCTAGAGATCCATTTACAGACTCAAACAAGCTTCCCAAAGATTAATAGGAGTGCAGTGACCTTTGTTGTCCTTTATGTTGATGACATTCTACTCATTGAGAATAACGTAGGGATGTTGCAATCAACAAAGACTTGGTTGTCTACTCAATTCTCCATGAAGGATTTAGGAGAAGCATTCTATATTTTGGGGATTAGGATCTATAGATATAGATCCAAAAAGATGATCGGACTATCCCAATCTATGTACCTAGACAAAGTGGTAAAGAGGTTTAGTATGGAAGAATCCAAAAGTGGATTCTTACCTATGAGTCATGGGGTTTCTCTTTTGAAGTCAATGTCCCCAAAGACTCTGAAGGAAAGAGAAATAATGAATCGCATATCATAGGCATCCGCAATTGGAAGCATTATGTATGTAATGTTATGTACGAGGCTTGATGTCGCATATGCTCTGAGTGTCACGAGTAGATATCAGTCCAATCTAGGCGATGAGCACTGGAAAGCTGTAAATACAGTCCTTAAGTAGTTACGAAGGACTAAGGATATCTTGGTTTACAACAATAGAGAACTGGAACTAGAAGGCTTTACTGATTCTAGCTTTCAGTCTGATGTAGATGATTTAAAGTCAACATTAAGATTCGTATTCATGCTAAATGATGAACGGTCAACTAGAAGAGTTCCAAGCAAGAAGCGACTGTGGATTCCACCACCAAAGCTGAATACATCACATTATGTGATGCAGCGAAAGGTTTTTGGATGAGGAACTTCATCCAAGAGTTGGGTGTAGTCCCTTCTGTTGTTGATGCAATTTCGATCTAGTGTGATAATAAGGGGTTGTTGTTAGAGTAGTGCCCGGTGTACCAATTAGATTGACCATTATTTACTCTTGTAATAGACTTTCTCAGTTGTAATATATTTATTAAAGGTGTTTTTTTTAACTTATGGCTCGCATTTATTTATTACACATTAGCTATGGGGCATGGTCGCACATATGATGGCGATTATGGAACATGCTTCTATGGCTTTGATCTTAAACTATGTTTTGAGTTGAGTACTTTTTGAGAAGGGACATCGAATATCCCAATAAGACTTGCATATACGATACATGCTCGTAAGATGAGGATGTCCTATTCCATGGACATCAGAGTACAGACGTAAGTGCATGTATGTGGGTGTTTGTTAGAGAACAAGTACACTGAACTGACCTGCTTGAAATTCTTAGTTGGAAATCCCAAATGTCAAATTAATAATTTCTAGGTTACGATAGTGCACGACTAGTCCTTTAACTTGAGGCACCATGGTAACCTTATACGTGTAATGCCCTACTTAGATGTATCATCTGATTGTCTGACAATTATAAAGGGGTTATGTTGGGTATTATATTTATGCGTATGAAGGTTAATGAGTGGCCAACAAAGGATCTGTCACTTGTTGGCTAGAACAAGTAAATCTCCTATGTTTTCATAGTTCGTCGCTCGTAAGACCTTGGCCAAGACAGAGTGAATATTAGAAAAGGGTTTCTCATGATTCATTAAGAGTCACTGCAAGTTGAAATGAAATTATATATATTGAGTTAATTAGGGTTTCGACGATTATCCATGCCATAGACTCAATTGGAAGATTAGTTGATGGAAGGACCATACGTGCATGGTACTCGAAACTGGAATATGATTACTTGCTATTTCACCTAAGACTAGCTTGCCGTGATTACTCGCTAGGTGTTTTCACCGATAATGAGGTTTTAGGAATTAAGAAGTTAATTCCTAACGGATTAATTAATTGGATTAATGAATCAAAATAATTGTTATTCATAAATTGCAAATGTTGTAAGCTCACTACTAGCTTAGAAGTGAACTTAAAGGGTCACACACAATTTGAAATAGAACATCTCTAGTCTATAAATTATCCAAAGGGTTGGATATAATTAATTAATTAAAGGACTAAATTAATTCAAAAAGTTGAATTAATTATTCAATTAAATAGTAGGACTATTTAATTTGACCTAATGAGATTAGGAATCCAATTGGAGTGAATAAATTAATTGATTAGATCAATTAATTTAGACTTGGACTAATTTAATTAATTGAATTAATTAAATGGACTTGGAGAAGTCCAAGCCCAAGTTTAATTAGGCTTGTTGGAAGCCCACTTGAAAATAAGAGAAATTAAATAAGTGAATAAGATTTACTTATTTAAATAATATATGATATTATACATATGAATTTATGGATAAATTTATAGCTTGGAAGACAAGACAAAAGGAGCAAATGTTGCCCTAATTTTGCAAGCAAAATTCGACCATAATGAAAAAAAGGAAAGATTTTATTTTGTACATGTGTTTTTAGTTTGTTAAGGAAAGTGAGACTTTTTCATACAAACTAATTACCATGTGAGGATGAAATTAGGGTTGCCCTAATCTTTGTAGCCTCCTTATATATATGATATATTGAAGACAAAATTAATATATCCAACACTCTTGTAATTTTTGGCCATAGCAAGAATTAGAAGAAAAAATATTTTCTTCATTTTGTCTTCCTTTTTTCTTCTCTTGTATTGCTCAAGTGCATATTTTAATTGTTCTTCTTTTCCAAGTTAAATTAAGAACAATTGAATAAACTTTAATCTTTAATTCACAAGTTAGATTGAAAGGTTATAAGTTCACTCCACACTAGGCTAGAAAAGAAAATAGTAGAAACTAGCAATTTTATTATTTTTGGTGTTATTGTCCAAGGTGTGGACTTTCTTTGGAGGGAATATGCGTGGACTCCTTTGAGGCGTATTTGTAACCATCCAGTAATTGATTGCCCCATTCCTTACATTATTAATGAAGGAGTCAAGAAGGTATCAATATTCACACTATTTAATTATACTATTTAATTAAAAACTATTTATATATTACGGATCGTTAAATCGCTTTCGGTTACCCGAGGTAGTGCATTAATTGTTAATGCATGTTTTTATTATTTTTTTTTTAATTTTTGCTGCGCTTACCTCGTGGTCATACTGATCCCAATAGTGGTATCAGAGCCACAGTTTGTAATATATTAATAGTTTATGTGTGAATTAATATATTAGTTTATGTGATAAACTAGTTTGCATGATTAATATATTCTAATTTTGTGCAATTTTTATTTTTAAAAATATGATTTTAATATTGTGGAATTAATTTTTATTTTTGGAATATTTGAAAAATGGTTATTCATAAAATTAGATAAGATGCGTAATTTTTGAAAAATGCAAAAGTAAATAACTCGGTAAATTTATATGCTTTCAGTTCATGTGATGAATGTGATTGGAATGTATGTTGGGATGATCATGGAGCCTTGAACTATTGTGAATGGTTGTTTTTATTTTCGTTAGGTTTTAATTCGGGGCTTGTGAGCCTATTATTCAATTTGATTTAATTGTACCTTTATTTTCCGCAAGAGAGTAGAATTTAGGGGTGATATTTTCTTTCTTTTATAATTGGAGAACGAAAGAATGAAGGAACATGGAGGCTCGAGATCCAAGGCCCATGTATGTATGCATAGGATGCATAAATGTAATAGTGTAGGTTACCATTTTATTACCCTGAGATTAACCTAGACCTAATTTTGGCTCGATTGGGTCGTATAGATAAGGGCTATGATTATCCCATTTATTTTAGTATGTATTAGATGCATGCTAGGGTTTATTTAATTTTTGCGCACATGTGATGACATGCATTAAATAAACCAACCAATTAAATTGATGAGGTCTTGGCAATAAACAAACCCACTTAATTTTTCAAAAATTAAGTTAAAGAATTTTTATGAAAAAATCTATTTCAATCAAATATGGACAAGTTGAGTAGGACTCATTGATTATGCCTACTATAAAAAATAAGTGACATGATGCTGCTACCACATTCTATCATCAGCCATAAGTCGTTGGATGACTTAATGGAGGAAAGTTGTGATCACTCATTACCCGTAGAATGAACTCGTCTCTACCTCGGCCATGAGTCATGGGAGGTTTAGATGCTCCATTTACATGGATGTTTGATAGGTCTTGATTGACACTTAGTACCATATGGGCTTATAAAATTGGGGCATATGGGAAGAAGTGAGGCAAAATATCTTGAGGGTTATATAGTAATATAATCGTTAAAGAGTTAACCACCTTTTGGTGCATTTCATAGGCTTATAATATTAGGGTGTGGAATGCACTAATTGGACATCAAGCCCACTAGGAAATAAGATTTTTCGAATGTACATTAAGGGTGATGGAATTTGAATAAAATAGTGAGAGACATTTATGATTAAAGACCTTATTATAAATGAAATGTACTTGCAACAGTTTACTCATTTTCTGCTATTGTCTATTGTAGATCATCCACTTTTGAAATGGCTAAAAATCCTATTGCATCCATACTTGACGCAAACAAACTCACTGGTCCAAATGTTGTCGATTGGCTAAGAAACCTCAAGATTGTGTTACAATCTGAAATTGAGCATACACATTTGAGACTCCTCCTCCAGTAGGGCCGCTGGAGAATACAACTGAGGAGGAGCTTGTAGAGTATCGCCAGCAAGTCGATGATGATCTGCAAGCCTAATGCTATATGATGGTATCGATGATAAACGAGTTGCATAGGCAACACGAGGTTTATATGCATGCGTATAATATCTATGTTCACTTACAAAAGTTGTATGGTAAACATACTAGGTAGGCGAGATACCAGATCTCGAAAGAGCTTTTCAGGACCCGTATAATGGAGGGCTCTTCAGTTCATGATCATAGGCTGAAAATGATAGGCCTAATAGAAAGGCTCGAGACCCTTCGAGTCGTTATGGACAACAAACTCTATATGGATCTAATCCTGTAGTCTCTCGTTATGGACAACGAGCTCTATGTGGATCTCATCCTACAGTCTCTGCCACCATCATTTGACTCCTTTGTTTTGAACTTCAACATGCATAAGATGGAGACTAGCATCACTGAGCTGGTCAACATGTTGAAGACGGCTGAATCCACCATGAAAAAGGAGAAACCAATCTTGATGATTGGATCCTCGTCCAATTTGAAGGCTGCAAAGCCCAATAAGAAGGGAGGAAAGGGGATTGGTTCCTCTAAATCCAAAAGATTCAAACCCAAAAGTGGAGTCTCAAAGGTCTCTAATAAGTCCAAAGATAAATCCCACCATTGCGGCAAAGATGGGCATTGGAAGAGGAATTAAAAGAGTTTCTTGCAAGCTTGAAAGGTTCAGGTATTTACTTTGTTGAAGTCAACTTATCAATTAATGATACTTCTTGGGTATTGGATATCGGTTGTGGCTTACTTCTATGCAATGATTTGTAGGTGATGTCAGGAAGTAGGAAGCTAAGTAGAGGAGACACAATCCTACACATGGGGAATGGAGCAAGAGTTGCTGCATTAGCTGTAGGAACTCTGTACTTAGCTTTAGATAATGGTTTTAAGTTTGTTTTAAATAATTATTTATACGTACCATAATTGATTAAGAATATTATCTCCATTCCAGTTTTGGATAGAGAAGGTTTTAGTTTTTCAATAAAAGATAGAAGTTATTCCATTTTTAGAAATTCTTCTTTGATCTTTTCTGGTGCATTAACAAATGGTTTATACACACTTAATCCCCAAAAACTAGTTATGCATATACAACAAAGTAAAAAAATAGATAACCAAAATTGCTTTACAATTTGGCACGTTAGACTAGGTCATATTTCTGAAAAGAGGATTAACAAGTTGGCATAATTGCTTGAAATTAGGAGAGAGCAAGGACTGCCAACATGTGAATCATGTCTTAGAAGAAAAATGACTAAGTCTCCATTTGTTGGACAAGTGGAACGTGCAAAGAATGTGTGTTGGATTTGATCCACATAGATGTTTGTGGGCCACTAAGTGTTAGTGCCCGAGGGAATTTTCACTACTTCATAACCTTTGCCGATGACTTATGTAGGTATGGTTATGTGTACTTTTTGAGGTATAAGTCTGAAGCCTTTGAAAGGTTCAAGGAGTTTAAACATGAAGTAGAGAAACAAACTGGACTAAGTATTAAGGCTCATCGATCAGATCGAGGAGGTGAGTACTTGAGTGCTAAGTTTTTTAGCTATCTAAAAGAGAATAGGATTCTCTCGCAGTGGACTCCACCTGCTACTCCCCAGCTCAATAGAGTTGCTAAGCACAGGAATCGAACTCTATTAGACATTGTTCAATCTATGATGAGATTCACTACATTACCTTTTTCATTCTGGGGTTATGCCCTAGAAATGGCGGCATATCTTTTGAACAGAGTGCCATCAAAAGTCATGCCCAAAACACCATATGAGATATGGTGTGCCAAGTCACCCTTCTTCAAATACGTTAGGGTATGGGGGTGTGCTGCTTGCATGAAGTAACAAGTGGGAGATAAGTTGGATATGAGATCCAATTTATGCAAGTTTGTGGGGTATCCAAAGAAGTCTATTGGGTATTATTTCTACGACACCTCGGAACAAAAGGTGTTTCTTAGATAAGGTGTTTCTTAGAACACCATCTTCTTAGAGGAGGAGTTTCTATTAGATAGAAATGGGCGAGTTGTGGAACTTAAAGAAGTTCAAGAACCATAGAACACCACTGATACCGCAATGGAAGTCCAGCCAGCTGAGGCTGGACCTTCTGATACACAACCTCCTAGGAGATCTGAGAGGATCTCAAAGCTACCTAAGATGTATGGCTTTCTGTTAGAGAACAACGATGAGAGTCTCTCCTTAGATAGTGATCTGAGGACCTATGGAGAAGTGATGTTGGACATCAATTTGGGAAAATGGCATGAAGCCATGCAGTCCGAAATAGACTCCATGTACTCCAACAAGGTATGGACCTTAGTGGACCCCCTATAGGGAATTGTTCCCATTGGCTACAAATGGGTCTATAAGTGGAAGCTTGGAGTAAATGAAGAGGTAGTGACCTATAAATCTCAATTGGTCGCAAAAGGTTATACTCAGAAGCAAGTTTGGATTCATAGTCACCTTGAATGGAGATAGTGACCTATAAAGCTCAATTGACTATGAAGTAACTTTTTCGCCAGTTGCGATACTTAAATCTATTCAGATTCTGCTTGCTATATCTACATATTATGACTATGAAATATGGCAGATGGATGTGAAGATCGCCTTTCTAAATGAAAACATTAAGGAAGAGATCTACATGAGGTAACCTGAGGCTTTATATCCATTGCGAGTGAGTAAAGGTTTGCAAACTCCAGAGATCCATTTATGGACTCAAACAAGCTTCACGAAGCTGGAACATTTGGTTTGATGAGACAATCAAAACATTTCATTTTCATAAGAACTCGAATGAACCTTGTGTGTATAAGAAGGTTAGTGGGAGTGTAGTGACATTTGTTGTGCTATATGTTGATGACATCCTACTCATTGGGAATGATGTAGAGATGCTGCAGTCAACTAAGACTTGGTTGTCTACCAATTCTTCATGAAGGATTTGGGATATGCATCATTCATCCTTGGTATAAAGATCTATAGGGATAGATCTAGAAGGATGATTGGATTATCCCAATCCACGTACATAGATAAGATGCTAAAGAGGTTTAACATGGAGGAATCTAAGAGGGGATTCCTGCCGATGAGTCATGGCATTTCTCTTTTGAAGTCTATGTCACCTAAAACTCTCGAGGAAAGAGAAAGGATGACTTGCATACCTTATGCATCCGCCATTGGAAGCATAATGTATGGTATGTCTTGTACGAGGCCCGATGTTGCACATGCTCTGAGTGTCACGAGCAGATATTAGTTAATCTAGGTGAAGAGCACTAGAAGGCTATGAAAATGATCCTTAAGTACTTGAGAATGACTAAGGATATCTTCTTAGTATACGGCGATAAGGAATTAAAGCTAGAAGGTTATACTGATTCTAGGTTCTAGTTGGATATAGATGACTCAAAGTCGATGTTTGGATACATATTCACCTTGAACGGTGGTATGTTTAGTTGGAAGAGTTCTAAGTAAGAGATGATCGCAGACTCTACCACTGAGGCTGAGTATATTGATGCATGTGATGCAGCAAAGGAGGCTGTTTGGATAAAGAACTTCATCCAAGAGTTGGGTATAGTTCCATCCATTATTGATCTAGTATTAATATACTGTGATAACAATGGGGCTATTGCACAAGTGAGGGAGCCAAGATTTTATCAACGGTCCAAGCATATAATGAGATGATACTACCTGATCAGAGAGATCACAGGTAGGGACGATGTCATAGTGGATAGAGTCACCTTGACAGATAATGTAGCAGACCCATTGACTAAGCCTCAGCACAGAAAGTATTGGACGGGCATCTTGAAAAGATGAGCCTGAAATACATGGGCAATTGGTGCTAGGACAAGTGGGAGATTGTTAGAGTAGTGCCCAATGCAACAATTAGATTGGTCGTTATTTACTCTTGTAATACGCTTTCTTAGTTGTAATACATTTATTAAAGGTATTTTCTTTATCTTATGACTCGCATTTATTTATTGCACATTAGATAAAGTCCCTAGATCAATTATAGCTATGGTCCATGATCGCGCATATGATGGAGATCATGGAACATGTCTCTATAACTTTGATCTTAAACTATGTTCCGAGTCGAGGGCTTTTTGAGAAGGGACATTGAATAGCCCAATAAGACTCGCATATATGATGCATGCTCGTAAGATGAGAATGTCCCATTCCATGGATATCAGTGTAGAGATGCAAGTGCATATATGCGGGCTCTTGTTAGAGAACAAGTACATTGAACTGACTTGCTTTAAGAATTTCTACGTTATAATAGTGCACGACTAGTGTAATTCTCAAGCCTTATACTACTCACTTGGCCAATATGACTCATCCACTACATGCTACTTATATGCTAATTTGCATTAACATCTACATCACATCTTTTATAGCATTCTTAATCATTATACCTCTAATGCTATGACTTGATGTTAGTGGTTGAGATCCTATATCCTAATTAAGTAATTCTATATTTAGATAAGAAAAAGAATAGCTGAGTCAATATATTGGATATTCATTATAATTTTGGAAGTGTTAAAGGTGTTACTAGTAAACTTATATGATTCGATTCAATTAGATCAAGGTATTTTAAAAGTATACATCCATGAATTAACATACTTGGGATATTGGACATGATATAATGTGATTTAAGTATCATATTACAAGGTCCATATGTGCATAGTATTTTAGAAATGCAAGTTAGACAATCATTTAAGAATCGGGTGTCAATCGGTTTAGAGACCGAATGAACGGTTAAGAAATTAGGGCAAACATTTATTATCCAATCATATGGAAATTAAAATAGGTTGTAAATAGATAAATAAATATTGAAAAACACTAGATTAGAGCTGTATAAGGTGTGATCAATATCAGATTTGAACCACTACTTGGCACCTCAACCTTTGCCAACTTAAGCTACCACCTCAACCTTTCTTCATTTCTATCCTTGAACCACAACCAAAAACCATTTTCTGAGCTATTTCACCTCCCAAACCTCTATATTAAAGTTTAGAAGTTGCTCTCAAGTGATTTCAAGTAAATAAAAAAGTGAAGGAAGCAAAGGGAAGTAAGGAGGAGCAAGTAGAAGCTAAAATCTGTGCATAGGTGAGCTTAACTCATGTTTTTGATTTAAGTTCTTGAATTGTCTGAGGGTTTATCATTTTTAAAGCTTCTATTATGGTTTATAATCATGTTAGAATGTTATTTATGGTCTTATAATCCAAAAAAGAGGGATTTTTAGTTACAAAATCGCAATAGAAATCACTAGGAACAGAAACTGTATACTTGCTGGTTTTTATTTTTAAAGCTTTTTATATGTGTAATAATTTGATTCAAACCTATATATTTCACCATATATGGGTTTATATATGCGTTTAGGTGATGTATGTAAGTTTGGAGAGGTTATAAATTGAAATATAGTTTAATATTTAAAGAGACACTCAAAACTGTCATGATAGAACTTACAGTTTTTGTGTTGTGATAAGTAGGCTAGTTTTACTAAGGGAAATCAGCGATTTTAGGCAATTATAAAATATGATTACATTGATATACATGTTATATAAGTTTGGTAAAAATGTGGTGGGGATTGGATATCCTTAGGGATGTTAAAGTTATCATGCAACTAAATTGGACATTAAGAAATTATGAAAATGTGAATCTGTCCCATTTTATAACTTAGTATATTTCAACCTACACATGTTGCTATTAAGTGGTAACAATTAGGTACATGATATTAGAGTTATAGTACTTCAATTATATGATGTTTACATGTATCTAAGATGAGAAATTATAGTATTTGAGGGACTAGATTGGGTTCTAGTTTGTGAAAGCATGATTATTACCTAGATACCTTGGTGTTTAAGATCTTAGTATGATACAATGGATCCCATGTCCCATCATCCAAGAAACGTATGCACTGCAAGATATTTATAATACTCATAATAAATTAATCAAGACACAAGGATCACATTTAATATAGATAAGGTAAGAAATACTATGCCCATGCATTGTAGTTGCACATAAATTTTCACTTACCTTTCACCTTTGATGTCCTACTGAAGGTTAATAAGATTGTCCTACCTAACCTTAGATATAAGGTAGCCTGTAAAAGTATAGCGTATTAATTTCATTCTTAACCAATAGGTTTCTATAAAATCTCATAAGGGATCTTAAATTTTAAATTTAATTAAGTAACAATCAAACCTTAAAATTTATACTTGACCCCACTTTTAAATACCTTAATTTCTCATCTCGAATTTATTCTAATATTATCTAATTGATATGTTATAATTCCCGCAACCAATCCCTCAATTAAATTAGCTCTTTCATCCGATTAATACAAGATAACAAAAAATCAAATCTTTGTAATTAATTTTAAATTAAAGGTGTATATTAATTATTGTCTCACAGATAGATAACTAGTTAATTCAAATAAAAAAACTTCTTTCAAATTATAAATAAATGGCATAAATATATATTTTTATCCGTAAAAAAATGAGAAGAAACTTATCCAAAATTTCTTCCAATTCCTACCGTTGAAATTTATTAGAACACCCTCTCTTTTCTTTCTTTCTTTCTCTCTTCTCTCTTTTTCTTCTTCTTTTTGTTTTCTTTTTCTTTCTTTGCTGTCGTGCAGACGTGTATGTGTGTGTGTGTTAATACATAATTATTACTTAACAACTAAGAAAACCTAATATAATATATTATAACATATGTATACTTATCCTTAACCTAATATAATATATTATAACATATGTGTAATATATTATAACTATTATTATACTGTACACACATATACATATATGCATATATATATATATACATATTATGGTATCATTTCATTATACTCCAGACATATACTTATATATATATATATATTTCGTACATCTATACATATATATATATATGTGTATATATGTATATTATATTTTTATATATATAATTAATACATAATATTTTGATATTTATTTATAAACCCCTAAGTTTATTTTCTAGTAAGAATTTACACCCTCTTAATTAATATGATAATTTCTTTACTTTTTTTTTTATTATTATTACCATTACTATCACTATTTTCTTCCTAATTAATTTATTTGCATAGTTTATCTTACACCGATAAATACAACGATGCCACCTTTCACTTACGTATATCGTAATGGTATCTGATAGTTGACACATATATCCTTATATCTTAGTACCAACTCAACCAATTAGATTAAAGAATTTGGAAACTAATATCGGGTGACAACTTCAGAAGTTTAATTATTAAAAATGCCATATAAAATATAATGTATTATGAAGTATCAATTAAAAATGAAAATGGCACATACGTAGCATAAAATTCATGAACTATATTGGCCAAGTGAGTAGCACGAGGCTCGGGTATTACACCAATCAAGTGAAAGGTAAGTAAAGATCCATTTGCAACTACAATGCATGAATATAGTATATCTTGAAACATTTATACCTAATGTGTTCATGATATTTAAATTGGCTGGATGACAAGTTTAGTGTGTACCTTAAGAGTTTTATGATTCTTGAAACATGTTGAGAGCAAGATGACTTGCATTTCATATTGAACATACCATTCATGAGCATTTACATGTGCATGCATGACATATGAGTGTAGTGGAGGTTCTTGCATGCATTTTACAATTTGAGACATGATTTTCAGAAAGAAAATAATTTGGTTGGCCACTACTAGTGTACCGAGGCATGCTTATGTGATATTTTGAGGTGTCGTGAGTGTTACTTCTCAGAGGATTATAGGGGTTGACAGGGGTGTGCCTCTAGTGGTCACGAGAGGGTGGACCACTTAACTGTGCCCTTATTGACTCCGCCAGTAGGAAGACTTATGGAGGATCACAGGAGATGGCCCTTGGACTAAGTCAATTTGTTTATGGCCATGTGATTATTGATATTGTTCAGAGCTCTATCCAATGCATAATATGTGGGCCAAGGGCCCAATAAAATGAAGTGATTTTTAATAAAATCTCTTTCACTTATGAGTACTCAAATTTGACACATTTATAGCATCATATCTTAGAGATGAGTTGCATGAGAATTTATATCATACTCTTGCCATGCATGATTCTTACTTATTGAGCGTTAACTCATGTAGTTCATGCATTGTAGGTGAGCATGGTGAGACTTGAAACCTCTGGTTTACTGGGCTGGTAGTGGAGCTCCTACAGGCTTTCAAAAATCAATGTACTTGGATGACGACCTATTGGGCTATTTTGTGGGTTGTGCTTTTGATTTTACAGTTATTGTATTATATTAGTGACTTTATCTTGTATATCACTTTTAAAACTCCTTTGTGATAGAGAGTTTGAGTTTGTGATGATTTTGATAGACCTAGTTAATGTTTTAATAACTACCTATGTATATATAGTGTTACAGGATATGAAAGCACTTTACTTTTATCAATATTTTATTGAACTAACTAGAAAAAAAGGGGTTATACACATGCATACGTGCACAATTATGTTGCACAGGTTGTTTATATATATATTTATACATATTATTGGGAGGTTGTGACAAAGAGTGGTATCAGAGCCTAGTTCTTGATTATGTAGACTGTCCATGTATATAATCTTAGAACTTGTGGAGCACAGTCATGCTAGTAAGTTTAATTTTATGTTATAATGCACTATATATTTTATGAATTATATTGGCCATTTGTTATAAACAAAATGGTATTGCAGTCATGGTGAGAAGAAGGGGTAAAAGTAGTAGTGGAGCCAGAACCTCAGGAGAGCAGACACCTATGCCGAATAATGATCGTGATGTTATCATTAATCTGTTAGAGTAGGATGCCCAACGCCCCAATTAGATTGATTGTATTATACTCTTTTGCTTTTGTAAAGACAATCTTATTGGGAATCATACTAATAAAAAAATATTTTCTTTATCTTATGTCTTGTATTTTTTTAATTTATGCACATTAGATAAAGTCCTTAGACCAAATTTAGCTACGGGGCATGGTCGCGCATATGATGGCGATCATGGAATATGTCTTTAAGGCTTTGGTCTTAAATAAGTTCTGAGTCGAGAGCTTTTTGAGATGGGACATCAAATAGCTCAGTAAGACTCGTACATATAATGCATGCTCATGAGACGAGAATGTCACATTCCATTGACATTAGCGTAGAGACGTAAGTGCATGTATGTGGGTGCTTGTTAGGGAACAAGTACACCGAATATGGCCCACAAGAAATTCTTAGTTGGAGGCTTTGCCCGTCGAAATAAGAATTTCTGTGTTGCGATAGTACACGACTAGTCCTCAGACTTGAGGCACGATGGTAGTCTTGTGTGCATTCTGCAGCACTTTGATATATCTTCTGATTGCTTGACAATCACAAATGGGGTATGTTGGGTGTTGCACTGGTGTGCATGGAGGTTTGTCAGTGGCTAACATAGAATTTGATACTTGTCTTTTTAAACAAGGGAATCTCCTGTGTTTTCATAGTTCGTTATTCAAAGACCTTGGCCAAGGCAGTATGAATTGTGATTCATCAAGAATCATTGGAACTTGAAATGGGATCACAGTTATTGAATCATTTAGGGTTTCGACTTATAATCCATGCCTTAGATTCAATCAGGAGATTAGCTGTCGAAAGGACCGTACGTGTATGGTACTCGCAACTGAAATAGGTTTACTCGCTATTTCACCTAAGACTAGTTTGCCATGATTACTTGCTAGGTGTTTTCATGGATAGTGAGGTTCTTGGAATTAAGGAGTTGATTCCAAGCGAATTAATTAATTAGATTAATTATTATTCATAAGTTGCAAATGTTGCAAACCCACTACCAGCTTAGTAGTGAACCTAAGAGGGTCACACATCTTTATGGAAAGTAACATTTCTAATTTTAGATTTTATCCAATGGTTGGAAATTAATTAATTAATACTGATCAATTAATTAATTAAGGGTTCTATTTAATTTAATGGTTAAATTAAATTATTCAATTAAGTAATTGGATTATTTAATTGGACCTAATTTGATTAGGAAGCCCAATTGGAGTAAATTAAATTAATCAATTGGATTGATTAAATTGGGATTGAATCAATTGAATTGATTTGAGAATTTTTGAGTTCAAGCCCAAAATAAATGTGGATCACTTAAGAAGCCCACTAAAGTATGAAGAGAATAAATTAAATAAATATGATTTATTTAATTAACATATTTATAGATAAATAAATATAGTGACCAATTTTATGGGATAAAATAGGCCACTAAGATTTAATTTATGTATAAATATAATTACAGTATATATATATATATGATATATATCTGTCTGGATATTATTTGAAGAGTTCAAATCAATATCAATAATGTATGTAGATAATTTTGATGATTAATGTAGTCTCAAATTAGTCCACATACAATAGGAGAGAGAAAAGAGAAGAGTTCTTGGAAGATTTGGAATCCTTCCAAGATAAGGTTTTGAAATAATTCAAAATTGAAAAACTTTCCAAGAGTTGGAAAAGGATTAAAATTTTCAGCCTTATATATATGAGGGATGAAAATTACATAATTAATTCAAAAATTTGAGCAAAAAAATATTTTTTTTAAAGTCTTCTATTTTTATTCTCCAAGAAAAGAAAACAAAAGAAAGAAAAAGAAAATCAGTTTCTTGTTATTCTCTTCATATTATTGTTTGTTTCAAGAACTTAAAGAATTAATCTTTATTGTTCTTGAAAATATACTCCGGAGATTAGTAAACAATTAAAAGGATACTAGCGAATCCTTTTGATTGGTATTGCTCTTCCGTATCGTGGACCTGATAGAGGGGAGACACTTGGATCCCTGCGAGTTCTGATAGTCCAGGATAAGCAATTGATTGTTTCATTCCCTACAACAACCAAAGTGCACAAAAGGTATAATTCGATTTTATATTATTTATATATTCACTGAATAAGCGCGATCGTTAAAATCGCTTACGAATAAAAGGAGTTAAATTTATGTTTGATAAAAATTTTAATTTTTCGCTGCGTATACCCCTGCGATTATAGCGAACCCAACATAATCGACCCATAGAGCTTGTTGAATGACAATCAGAACAAATTCAGCAACTTATCCAGCAGAGGGATATAGGTGGACCAAGGGTTGAAATCACAACCCCAAGTAGAAAAGGTGGAGATAGTTGGGGAAAGATTTAGAAAACTGAAGCCACCAATGTTTGAGGATGCACTAGATCCTACAACTGCTGAAGATTGGTTGAGAACTCTTGAAAATATATTTCACTACACTAAAGTTTCAGAAGAAGAGAAAGTAATGTGTGCATCCTTTATGCTTCGAGGCAGTGCTGGACATTGGTGGGATACAATAAGGAGCATCGAAGACACCACAGTCATAACTTAGGATAGATTTAAAGATTTGTTTTGAAATAAATACTTCACAGCTCCAGTTCGTGCAATGAAGATGAATGAATTTATATAGCTACGACAAGGAACTACGACAGTTGGAGAATACATTCGTAAGTTTGAACAACTATCTAGATTTGCCACATATATGGTCAACACTGATGTATTGAAAGTTGAAAGATTTCTTGAAGGCTTGAGACCAAAGCTATATAGAGATGTGAATATGGCAGGAATCCAACAAGTTGCTGAGAGAGCTTTAGTGGCAGAACAAGCTGAACTTTGAATTTCTCATGCTCAGGAGATTCGATGCCAATTTTTAAGCAAGGATAGGGGAAACGATGGGTTCGAAATGAAAAGAAGAGACCATTTCAAAAGCAGAATAAAAAATCTAAATTCCAACCTGGATAAGGGAAACAACAGTGGGATCAGAGTAAGCGTACAAAGATTGATCAAGGTAAAGCACCAATGTCGCAACTTGCTTGTCCTAAATATGGTGGTCACCAGAGTGGAATATGCCCGATGGAGACTAGAACCTGCTTTGTGTGTGGGAAGGTTGGACATATTGCTAGAGTATGTCCAGATAATCTAAATCCAATAGGACAAAGAAAAGTGCCACCTAGAGTCTTTACCATCACTAGATCAAATGTTGAGGCGAACCCATCAATGGTAACAGGTAAATTCTCTTTCTTTTGTACTCCAGCATTTGTATTATTTGATTCTGGAGCTACACATTCATTTATATCCACTGAGTATGTGAAGAGGCTGGGTAGAGTACCTGATACTGTTGAGCTCAGTTACAATGTGATAATCCCTTCTAGAGATTCAAAACAAACTAACCATGTTTTAAGAGATTATGTTATTCCATTAAAAATAGAGAACTCTATGTTGATTTAATTGTATTGGCCATGAATGACTATGATATGATTTTGGCTATGGATTGGTTGTCAAAGTATTGTGCTATAATAGATTGTCTGAGAATGACAATAACTTTTCAACCTCTTGGTGAGGAATCGTTCACCTTTATTGGAATCATAAAAAGTTTCAAATTCCTAATTATATCAGCATTAAAAACATAAAGATTATTAGATAGTGGTTGTGAAGGATATTTGGCGAGTGTTATGAGCATTGAAAAACAACACCATTCTATCCTTAGTGAAGTGCCAGTTGGTTGGGAATATCCAGAAGTATTTCCTAATGATCTTCTTGGATTACCACCAAACCGTGAGATAGAGTTTGTCATTGAACTAAATCTAAGAACACATCCAATATCTAAACCTCCATACCGAATGACACCAGCTGAGTTGAAAGAATTGAAGATACAAATATAGAAATTATTGGATAAAGGTTTTATCAGACCTAGCTTTTCACCATGGGGTGCACCGATTCTATTTGTTTATAAGAAGGATGGTATAATGCGACTGTGTATAGACTACCGAGATTTAAATAAAGTTACAATCAAGAATAAGTATCCTTTTGCCTAGAATAGAAGACTTATTTGATCAGCTCCAAGGTGTGTCTATATTATCAAAAATAGATATGCGATCTGGGTACCATCAACTGAAAATAAAAGAGAATGATGTCACCAAGACAATATTTATCACGAGATATAGATATTATGAATTTTTTGTGATGCCATTTAGGTTGACAAATGCTCCAGCAGCTTTTATGTATTTGATAAACTGTGCATTTAAAAATTTTCTTAATAGATTTATTATTCTGTTCATTGATGATATCCTGATTTACTCTAGCACAAAAGAAGAGCATGGTGAACATCTAAGAATGGTTTTAGAGGTTTTGAAAGAGAAACAACTATATGCTAAATTTAAGAAATGTGAATTTTGGACTGATCGAGTGGTATTTCTGGAACATGTAATATCAGGAGTAGGAATATCTGTAGATCCAAGTAAAATAGAAGCTATTACTAGACAATCATTTAAGAATCGGGTATCAATCGGTTTAGAGATCGAATGAACGGTTAAGAAATTAGGGTAAAAATTTATTATCCGATCGTATGGCAATCAAAATAGGTTGTAAATAGATAAATAAATATTGAGAAACACTATATTAGTATAAATTGTGATCAATATCATATTTGAACCACCACTTGACACCTCAACCTTCGCCATCTCAACCTTTGCCAACTTAAGCTACCATCTCAACTTTTCTTCATTTCTATCCTTGAACCACTACCAAAAATCATTTTCTGAGCTATTTCACCTCCCAAACCTCCATATTAAAGTTTATAAGTTGCTCTCAAGTGATTTCAAGTAAAGAAAAAAGTGAAGGAAGCAAAGGGAAGTAAGGAGGAGCAATTAGAAGCTAAAATTTGTGCATAGGTGAGCTTAACTCATTTTTTTTATTTAAGTTCTTGAATTGTCTGAGGGTTTATGATTTTTAAAGCTTCTATTATAGTTTATAATCATGTTAGTATTTTATTTATGGTCTTATAATCCACAAAATAGGGATTTTTAGTTACAAAATCGCAATAGAAATCACTAGGGACAGAAAGTGTATATTTGCTGGTTTTTGTTTATAAAGCTTTATATATGTGTAATAATTTGATTAAAACCTATATATTTCACCATATATGGGTTTATATATGAGTTTAGGTGATGTATGTAATTTTGGAGAGGTTATAAACTCAAATATGGTTTGATATTTAAAGAGACACTCAAAACTGTCATGATAGAACTTACAGTTTTTGTGTTGTGAGAAGTAGGCTAGTTTTGCTGACGTAAATCAGCAATTTTAGGCAATTATAAAATATGATTACATTGATATACATGTTATATAAGTGTGGTAAAAATGTGGTAGGGATTGGATATCCTCAGGGATGTCAAAGTTCTCATGCAACTAAATTGGACATCAAGAAAATATGAAAATATGAATCTGTCTCATTTTATAACGTAGTATATTTCAACCTACACAAGTTGTTATTGAGTGATAACAATTAGGTACATGATATTAGAGTTATAGTACTTCAATTATATGATGTTTACATGTATCTAAGATGAGAAATTATGGTATTTAAGGGACTAGATTGGGTTCTAGTTTATGAAAGCATGATTGTTACCCAAATAGCTTGGTGTTTTAGGTCTTAGTATGATATTTTATGCTTTCAACTTTCCAAATTGAGAATGGCGCTTGATGTTGGATAATATTACAGAATATTTTACATCTAAGATTAGGCGGGAACAATAAACAAATCTAGACTAAGCCACCAATCAAGTGAAAGGTAAGTAAAGATCCATTTGCAACTACAATGCATGAACATAGTATGTCTTGAAACATTTATACCTAATGTGTTGATGATATTTAAATTGACTAGATGACAAGTTTAGTGTGTGCCTTATGTAATGCCCAATTCTCAATTCTCTCCTATATAGCCAATAATAAGCATTTTGCATGAATTTGTATCTAATCAATGTGCATTATTGAATTATGGCTTACAAATAGCATGATTGCACGAACATGAATAATTGTTATTATATGCTTCAGTTATGATTTAACATGCATAAGTACATGAAATATGAGATCAAACTTTCATTTCTTAATTTAACATATTCCTTAAGTGCCCTTTTTGCAGTGAAAAGCTCGGTATCTCGGTTAAGGAAGATTGATGTGTTGAATGGCTATGAAATGAATTATTTGTATTGCTCCATACTAGTTATATGCTAAAGTGATTAATTGTCTAAATATTTACTTGAAATATGTTACATTGGCTAAGAACTAAAAGTATGCACAATGGTGCAATTTGATTGGTTGGTTGACGAGGTTGCATAAAACCATTCTAAACCGCATTGCACTTGATTATAACACCAAAGCATCAATTTTTGTCATCTTCTTAGCCCATGAACGTGGCTTTTGCATGAGAAGACACCAAGCATGATGCAACCAATCATCACCCTCCACTTACCTCTCTTTGAAAGGTCAAAGAAATCATTTTCATCCATATTTCTTGTGGAAGCACCTCAAAAACGACCAGCCCTTATTCTCCTAAGTTTCTCCCAAATTTCTACACTCTCATACTCACAAAAGTTGAATTCAATCCATAGGAATCCATAGAACACAAGCTAGAACAAGTTTCCATCCTTTTAAGCTTGAAAACCGTTGATTTTGAAGCTTAAATCCAACTTAATCAAGGTATATTCTTTTTCAATGTTTCTTATGATGAATTTGTAGTATCTTGGATGGTTACATGTTTTAGTATACTTTTGTAGGATTGAAAACTTAAGTAAGTTACACTTGAAGCCAAAACCAAGCTAGTTAAGCTAATTTTTAGCAAAATTGATAGTCTTGTGAAATTGTTTAATTTACTTGTTTCTATTGATTTTGTAATGCTTATATGGTGTTGGAAGTTTCTTTGAATGATTGAAAACAATAGCAATTAGTTTGCTTAATTGAAGGTTAGAATCAATTTAAGTTAGAATCAAGTTTATGTCATTTTAATTCGGATTGTGTTCATGTTTTAGGGGCTGCCCTAATAATCATATTTGAATTATTAGTTATTTAATGGCTGCCCTAATGTTTAATATTTTGAATTAGTAGTAAAATATGGAGTATTCAATATTTTTAAGGTTATGTAATTGATATGTAATTCTTTACAAAAGATTGAAAAGTGTATATAAACTTTAACTAGAATAGACTAAATGATTTATAAAAAGGATATTAAATGGTACATGATTTGATTATGTTAGGCCTTTAACACATCCTATCTTCCAAAGAGATTGGCCTTTTCACCTAGCACAAAGTGGACTTGAGGTAAGTTGAAGCTTTCATTTGGTGTATCACAAGAATCATATAATGTTTGTTCATGTTTTAATGTGATTGTTGTTGTTTGTCAAATGATGTAATGTTTGATGCATTTATGGTTTATGAAGCGTGACACTATTAAGAATATAATGAGGTTTTTGAAAAGGAAGTATGGTACTTGATTGATGGTCGGGTAGACGAGGGATGCGGGAGGGACCGGCGGACCAACAAATGGTGGCAAATACTTGAGGTTGAAAAACTGGTATAGGAAAGCCACAATGAATGAGATAGAATACGGCTAATACCTGAGGTTGAAAGACCAAGTATGGAAACCCCGTATTAGTTCTCTTATTGGCCAATCATTATGAACAGGTTCCGAAAACTATGGTCTATCACTATTAGTTAGGTACCACACTTCAAGGGCCCTAAAGAATGATTTATGAATGAAAATTATTAAATAGAATATTGCATTTAATGATTTATGAGATGTGCATATATGTTATTTGTTATTGCATCAGTTTCACCTTACTGAGCATTTAGCTCATTAGATTCATGTGATGCAGGTGGAAATGTACAGGTTTAGAGGTTGACTAAGTCTCTAGAGCGGCCGGACAGAGATTTGTTCATATGCCATGCTTCGACATGTTTTGTAGTTTATTTTGAAAACTCTGTTTTGTTTTTAAATAAGCCGCTCTGTTATGGTTTTGTAAACAGATGTACTCAGTTTTGATATATGTATATGGTGTGTTAAAAATGATTCAAGTTCTTTCTCTTATAGCTAAGAATGGGAACTTTTATTAAAAACCATAACTCTAGTAAAGATGAAAAATTAACATTTCTTGACTTAACTGTATCAGTTTGTTTAGGCTCTGCAGTTAGGTTAAGGGGTGTTACACCTTAAGAGTTTTATGATTCTTGAAACATGTTGAGAGCAAGATGACTTGCATTTCATATTGAACGTACCATTCATGAGCATTTACATGTGTATGCATGACATATGAGTGTAGTGGAGGTTCTTGCATGCACTTTACAATTTGAGACATGATTTTCAAAAAGAAAATATTTTGCTTGGCCACTACTAGTGTACCCAGGCATGCGAGACATGCTTATGTGATATTTTGGGGTACCATGAGTGTTACTTCTCAGAGGATCATATGGATTAACAGGGGGTGTGCCAAGTGGTCACGAGAGGGTGGACCACTTGACTGTGTCCTTATTGACTCCGCCAATGGGAATACTTCTGGAGAATCACAAGGGAAGACAGGGGGTGGACCTCTGGTGATCCCAGGAGATGGCCTTGGACTGAGTCAATTTGTTTATGGCCATGTGATTATTGATATTGTTTAAAGCTCTATCCGGTGCATAGTAGGTGGGTCAAGGCCCAATAAATGAAGTGATTTTTAATAAAACTCTTTGATTTATGAGTACTCAATTTGACACATTTATAGCATCATATCTTAGAGTTGAGTTGCCTGAGATTTTATATCATACTCTTGTCATGCATGATTTTTACTTATTAAGTATTAGCTCATGTAGTTCATGCATTGTAGGTGACCATGGTGAGACTTGAGACCTTTGGTTTACTGGCTGGCAGTGGAGCTCTTACTTCAATTATATGATATTTACATATATCAAAGATGAGAAATTAAGGCATTTGAGGGACTAGATTGGGTTCTAGTTTGTGAAAGCATGATTGTTACTTAGATAGTTTAGTGTTTAAGGTCTTAGTATGATATTTTATGCTTTCAACTTGCCAAATTAGGAATGACACTTGATGTTAGGTAATATTACAGGATATTTTACATCTAAGATTGGAGAGGAACAATAAACAAATCTATACTAAGCCACCAACGAAGTGAAAGGTAAGTAAAGATCCATTTGCAACTACAATGCATGAACATAGTATGTCTTGATGATATTAAATTTGACTGAGAGTCTTATGATTCTTGAAACATGTTGAGAGTAAGATGACTTGCATTTCATATTAAACATACCATTCATGAGCATTTACATGTACATGCACGGCATATGAGTATAGTAGAGGTTCTTGCATGCATGATATGATTTGAGACATAGTTTTTAGAAAGAAAATATTTTGGTTGGCCACTACTAGTGTATCGAGGCATGCGAGGCGTGCTTATATGATATTTTGGGGTGCCGCGAGTGTTACTTCTCAGAGGATCATAGGGGTTGATAGGGGCTGTGCCTCTGGTGGTTACGAGAGGGTGGACCACTTGACTGTGCCCTTATTGACTCCGCCAGTGGGAAGACTTTTGGAGGATCACAGGGGAAGACAGGGGGTGGACCTCTGGTGATCTCAGGAGATGGCCCTTGGACTAAGTCAATTTGTTTATGGCCATGTGATTATTGATATTGGTGCATAGTATGTGAGCCAAGGGCCCAATAAATAAAGTGATTTTTAATAAAAACTCTTTGATTTATGCGTACTTAATTTGACACATTTATAGCATCATATCTTAGAGTTGAGTTGCTTGAGATTTTATATCATACTTTTGTCATGCATGATTTTTACTTATTAAGCGTTAGCTCATGTAGTTCATGCATTGTAGGTGACCATGGTGAGACTTGAGACCTCTGGTTTACTGGCTGGCAGTGGAGCTCCTACAGGCTTTCAAAGATCAATGTACTTGGATAACAACCTGTTGGACAATTTTGTGGGCTGTGTTTTTTATTTTACAATTATTGTATTATATTAGTGACTTTATCCTGTATATCACTTTCAAAACTCCTTTGTGATAGAGAGTTTGGGTTTGTGATGTTTTTGATAAACTTGGTTAATGTTTAATAACTACATATGTATATACAGTGTTACAGGATATAAAAGCACTTTACTTTTATCAATGTTTTGTTGAACTGAGTAGAAAAAAAAAAGGTATACACATGCATATGTACACAAATTATGTTGCACAGGTTGTTTATATATATATTTGTATATATTGTTGGGAGGTTGTGACACAAGTGAATCACATATGTTTTCATAGTTCATGACTCGGAAGACCATGGCCAAGGCAGCGTGAATATTAAAAAAGGGTTTCTGATGATTCATTAAGAGTCGCTGCAACTTGAAATGAAATTATAGATATTGAGTCGATTAGGGTTTCGACTATTATCTGTGTCATAGACTTAATTAGGAGATTAATTGACGGAAGGACCTTATGTGCATGGTACTCGTAGCTAGAATAGGATTACTTGCTATTTCACCTAAAACTAGGTTGTCGTGATTACTCGCGAGGTGTTTTCACAGATAGTGAGGTTCTAGTAATTAAGGAGTTAATTCCCAACGGATCAATTAATTGGATTATTATTATTCATAAGCTGCAAATATTACAAGCCCACTATTAGCTTAGAAGTGAACCTAAAGGGTCACACATAATTTGGAATGGAACATCTCTAGTCTATAAAATATCCAAGGGGTTGGATATAATTAATTAATTGGATTAATTAATTAAAGGATTAAATTAATTCAAAGAATTGAATTAATTATTCAGTTAAAGAGTAGGATTATTTAATTGGACCTAATGAGATTAGGAATCTAGTTAGAGTGAATAAATTAATTGATTGGATCAATTAATTTAGACTTGAACTAATTTAATTAATTGGATTAATTAAATAGACTTGGAGAAGTCCAAGCCCAAGTTTAATTAGGCTTGTTCGAAGCCTACTTGAAAATAAGAGCAATTAAATAAGTGAATAAGATTTATTTATTTAAATAATATATGATATTATACATATGAATTTATGAGATAAATTCATAGCTTGGAAGACAAGACAAAAGGAGCAAATGTTGCCCTAATTTTGCAAGCAAAATTTGGCCTAATGAAAAAAAAGGAAAGATTTTGTTTTGTGGGTGTCTTTTTAGTTTGTTAAGGAAAGTGAGACTTTTCCATACAAACTAATTACCATGTGAAGATGAAATTAGGGTTGCCCTAGTCTTTGTAGCCTCCTTATATATATGATATATTGAAGATAAAATTAATCTATCCAACACTCTTGTAATTTTCGGCCATAGCAAGAATTAGAAGAAAAGTTGTTTTCTTCATTTTGTCTTCCTTTTCTCTTCTCTTGTATTGCACAAGTGCATATTTTAATTGTTCTTATTTTACAAGTTAAATTAAGAACAATTGAATAAACTTTAATATTTAAATCACAAGTTAGATTGAAAGGTTATAATTTCACTCCACACTAGGCTACAAAAGAAAATAGTATAAACTAGCAATTTTATTATTTTTGGTGTTCTTGTCCAAGGTGTGGACTTTCTTTGTCGGGAGGATGCGTGGACTCCTTTGAGGCGTATTTGCAACCATTCGACAATTGATTGCTCCATTCCTTGCATTATTAACGAAGGAGTCAAGAAGGTATCAATATTCACACTATTTAATTATTCTATTTAATTAAATACTATTTATATATTGTCGATCGTTAAATCGCTTTTGGTTACTCGAGGTAGTGTATTAATTGTTAATACATGTTTTTATTAATTTGTTTTAATTTCCACTCCACTTAGCTCGTGGTCATAGCGATCCTAACAGCTGTAGCACAAGCAGAGGAACCATAAACTCATCAAAGATCCAAACACATTATAAGGCGATACTATTTGATCTGTGAGATCATTGGTAGAGGAGACGTTTGAGTGAAACGAGTGTCCTCTACAGAAAATATAGTAGATCTACTGACAAAGCCCTTAGCTGTCAGAGTTTTTGAATGATATCTTGAGAAGATGGGTCTTAAATACATGGGCAATTGGCTATAGGGTAAGTGAGAGATTGTTAGAGTCGTACCCGGAGAGCCAATTCACGGCGAGATTTTATACTCCTGTAAAAATAGTCTTACTCATAATCTTTAAATAAATATAAGGTATTTCTTTATATTTAATTATTTTTATCAATTAGATAAAGTCCCTAGATCATTTTTAGCTATGGGGCATGGTCACGCATATGATGGTGATCATGGAATATGCCTCTATAACTTTGATCTTAAACATGTGTTGAGATGAGGGTTTATTGAGATGGGACATCGATAAGCCCAATAGACACACACGATGCATACCCAAAAGAAGAATTTCTCATTTCATAGACATTAGCATAGGGATGCTAGTGCATGTACGTGGGTCCTTGTTAAGGAACGAGTACAATAAACAGTCTACAGGAAAATTCTCAATTGGAAAGCATTATTTGTCGAATGAGAATTTCCTAGTTACGATAGTGCAATAATTAGTTCTTTGAATTGAGGTACCATCCAATAAGGATCCTTCACCTATCTGGTAGAATACGAGAATCTCCTATATTTTCATAGTCCTTGATCTCGAAGACCTTGGCCAAGGCAGGATGAATACTAGATGTAGGGGTTTCTAGTGATTCATCAAAGGATTAATGTGACTTGAAATGAAATCATAGTTATTAAGTCAAAATAGGGTTTTAACTAATAATCCATAGCCTAGACTTAATCGAGAGATTAGTTGACGGAGGGATCGTATTTGCATGGTACTCGTAACAAAAAAGGTTCACTTATTATTCACTTAAGACTAGGTAGTCGAGATGCACTGTTAGGTGCTTCCCTTGATTTGTATGATTTTTGAAATTAAGGGGTTAATTCCAAGATGATTAATTAATTGGATTAATTATTCAAAATATTAAATTTATTCAAAAGTTGTAAAGGTTGCAAGCCCACTGCTAGTTTAATTGTGAACCTAATGGGTCATATACAAATAGAGATAATCCACTTGTATATCTATTTTTGTAACCCAAATTTTTGGATTGAGTTGATTAACGGAGATTAATCAACTTGAGTTAGAATTAATTTAAACAGATAAGTTAATTTATTCAAATCAATAATATGATTATTTATTTGAACCTAATAATGTTTAGGGGCTCTTCAGAGTGAATTAATGATGGAGATTAATTATCTTAGCTTGGCATAAAATTAATTTAAGGAGTTAAATTAATTTTACTAGTTAAAATAATAAAATTATTTTAATTGGGCCTAATATGATTAGGTGTTGGACTTTTAAATTAATAGATGGATATCAATTAATTGGACTTTAATAAATTAATTAGATTCCAAGCCCATGGGGTTAGACTCCCATTAGGATTTTTTAATTGTTAGAATTAAAGAGTCCTAATAAAGATGAAAAGAATTTGTCTTGAAGTGAAAAAAATAAGAGATAAGGAAGGAAAAGGTTTCCTAATTGGATTGAGGGACTAATTAGGGTAAGAGTTGGAGACCTAATGGGATTAGGTTAAGATTACATTGTGTATATAAATACACAATGTAGTGGCCAAAAACTACAAACAAAAGAGCTAGAATTTTCGCCCCCCTCTCATCTTCTTCTTATTCTTCTCGTTTTTTTTTGTGTTTTATTTTCTTACGTCAAGAAAAATTACTCCATAAAATTTTTTCATCCATTTTTGATTAAAAGGTTAATTCTTCCAACACTTGTTGATTTAAGAATTAATCTTTACTCTCAAATAGATATAGAAATAAGAAGTTCAAATTCACTAGCAAGGAATTGAAGCTTGTGGATCTGCTCGAAAGTGTGGATATCGTTAAAGGGACTACACTTAGAGTCATTGATGAATGTTTTGAGAGGCCATCGAAATTGTTCGAGAGGAGCTTGAGGAATCTGAATTCCGTCTTACCCTTCATCAACCAGATTGCTTGAAAGGTATAATCGCGAAACTTTAGTTTAATTTTATTAAGTGAGCAATCAAAAATGCAAACCAAAAATCGCAACAAATCAGGGATATGCATATTTACATATGATGTATGATTTTATTTCAATTATTGAAAAATTTTAAATTTTTGTTGTGCTTTCAATCCCGCGATTTTGCAAACCCAACAGGATATTCCTGTTGCTCCACCTTACCCTTGGCATACAAGAGAAATCTACTACAACAAATTAAGACTTATAGCTAAGTTAGTTCTGATACAACTCCTTAGTTCCCAGAATTAAGTTTTTAGTTTTTTCTCAGTCTCTCTTTTTCTAAACACTGCTCATACTGTAACCCAATCTTCCGACATAAGTCAGATTCTTCAATTCTTCCTACATAGATTTGGGTTTCAACACTTTCCATGTAGGTTTGAGTTCATAACTTTTCCCACACAAGTCAAAGTTTACCCTAATAGCTCTTTGGTGTTGGTGATAAGTGTATCACTCAACAAAAGAATCTGTACATGAAGATTCACTGAATGTTTTCTCTCACAGACTGCTTATTGAGCTTGATTCTTTGAAAGTCCAAGAGCTTCTTTATCTTTGTCTTTCTTTTATGAGCATTTAATTTTTTCCTATTGCACTTACATTTATTGTGTAACTGGTGCTATTGTTCTGTCACACTATTTGCACAGTCATAGTTTGACATTATTTTAATTTGTTGTCCTTTTCATCAATTTTGCCTTATTTCTACTTTTCTATCTCTTGGTTTAGATTGTAGTAACTTAAAAATGCACTGTTTGTAGATTTAACTTAATCATTTGAAGATACATGTGTCCTCACTCTATCATGACCCCTTAGCCTCGCTAAGTGTACTGTTATGGTCTTAGAATCCATCGTTTCTCATAATCTTATTATTTTCCACTTAATTCTTCAGAAGTGGCTGACTTCCCTAATCTTCTAGTAACTTCAAATTCTCACTTCACTACTTTAGTCCTCAAGTTTGTTTAAACCCTTAGCCTAGCTACGCCTTCTACTCTGGTCTTAGACTTTCTATCTCGATCTTGAACTCTTCATCACTATTTTGATTGTTAGCTCTTTTTCTTTATTTTTTTATTTATAAGCTAAGTCTTCTTCAAGTACTCCTTAGTTGTGTAGCCTTTACAAAGATTCTACTTAAAGAGAAAATATTTTAAGAGTTTTAGGTCTATCTTAGACTAACCTACTCAACATCAAAATCTATACAAGTTAATCCTAACAATTTCTTCATTTTTAATGTTGAAAAAACATTAAGAACAACAACAAATAATTCATGTTCATAGATATGATCAAGAATTTCTAACACTGTTCATTTTTCCCAATCATAAAATTTATAAATGAACAGTAAAAAAATTAGCATATAAACTATAGGCTACTGATTTTTTCTGTGCAATTTCCTACGTAGCTTATTCTTCTATTGATTTTTTGATGGCATTCAGTCTTCTACTATTAAAATCCTCTAAAACAACTCAACTTCTTTTGGGCTTTGAATCCTCATAAGTGCCATTTTTTATCCCTACATTTGCCCCTTTTTGACATCATTAAGAAAAGCTTGCGGTGATGTAGAAATTAGTTTCAATAAACTGTTGGTGCTGTCGTGAGGAGGTCCATCGATTCAGAGGGAGTCTGCTCCCTTACTTTCATGGATGAACTTTGAAACTTCCCAAGGTTATAAAGCTGTAGATACTGCTTTTTCACCGACCTTAGTAAGCTCAAGATTTTTTACTACATACTTATGTGAGTTGAAGAGGCAAGGACAAGATAAGCTAGAGTTTTTTGTGCCCACCACAGAAAGATCTTCATAGATATAGAGTACCATGTGGTTGAGAAATTGCTCTAGGCTTGTCTATAGTAGATAGGTCAACTCTGCTCCAGGCTTTAAGTGGAGACTACAGAAAATGTAGGATTTTGTACACTAAGTGGATTCAACAACACTTGGCAGCTCTTGAACACTTTTCCCATGTCATTAACTCTATCACAAGGAATTTATCACGTTTTGCAGCAAAAATCATTCTTTTTGTTCTTCTTGTTGATTCTTTGGTTCTTCTTCTTGAGCTGTGATTGCCATTTGTTCTTCTATTCCTCTTCTATGTTTTCTTTCTCTTGTTCTTGTTATCTCTCTAGTGGGTTTAATTTTGAACTAATAAATTCTCAGAAAACACAAGGCTTGTTAGTAGCAAGAGTGTTTTCTTGTGGAGAACACTTGAGAAATGATAATATTTATAGACAAAATTTTTGTCTTATAAAAACTTTTAATTTATGGAAGATAGTAAAAATTTTAATTTATGGAAAAAGTGTGATACCCGAGCCTCTTACTACTCACATGGCCAAATATGATTCATGCATTACGTGTTAATTTTATATGCTATTTGCATTTCTATTGACATTGCATAATTTATTTCATTTTATACGACATTCTTGTATATTAAACTTAATTCTGAAGCTCTTGCACGGTATTAGTTATTGAATTTTCTAATCTAAGTAGTTGATTTTATATTGAAATAAGAAGAAAATGAGATGGATCAATATTAGATATAGATAGGATATATAGGTTATAATTTTGGAAGTGTTAAAAGTGTTACTAGTAAGCTTATACGGTTTAATTTGATTTGATCAAGTTATTTCAAAAGTATATATATTTGTAAATTAGCATACTTGGGATATTGGACATGATATAATGTGATTTAAGTGTCATATTACAAGGCCCATATGTGCATATGATTTTAGAAATGCAAACTAGATAATTCTTTAAGAATCGAATGCGAATCGGTTTGGAGATCGAATGAACGGACATAGGAATTACCTATGGAAATGAATGGTGATTAAGATAGGTTGCAACCAAATAAAAATAGGTGAGACACACAAGATTAGGGCTGCAAGATAAGGGAGAAAATCAGATTTTGCCACTTACTTGCCACCTCATGCTTTCTTATTAAGCTTAAGCTAACATCTCAAGCTAACACCTCAAACCCTTCACCCTTAAGCAACGACCAGACCCTCATTTCAGCCATTTTCATATTCCAAACACACACCTTAAGGTCTCCAAGTGATCCAAATTGATTCCAAGTTGAAATAAAAGCAAGAAAAGCAAAGGAGAAGTGATTACCATCAAGTTAACCTCAAAATCTGCATAGGTAACACTTATCTATGGTTTTGCCTTTAGTTTTCAGATTATTATGAATGGTTTTTTATTTATTAAGCTTTCAATATCCCTTATAAAAGTTTTAGGAAGTTTTTAGTTAGACTTTGGTGCACAAAGAAAGGGTTTTTGATGACAAACACTTAATAGGAAATACTTGTGGCAGAAACTGTCATCTTAGTGTTTTCTTGTGTTTTAGGCTTCAAAAGTGTATGGTATGTTGAATAAAACCTATAATTATTACCATTTACATGACTATATATGAGTTAAGAGTATTGGAATGATGTTTTATCAGTTGGAAATTGAAATAGAGAATGATATTGGAGAAACACTCAAACTGCCAAAATAGCAAAATCTGTTTTGTGTGCTGTGAAGGAAACGGAATTAAGGGAGCTAAATCCATTATTTTTGGTAATAATATGACCTGGTTGTCTCCTTATATATTTTACCTAAGTATGGTTAAAATTTTGGAGTGATTGAATATACTTAATGGTGCCAAAATCATTAATGTCATGAAGTGTGCAAAACTGTCACGGTAGGAAACAATCTGTTTCAGTATGTCGTGAAGAGAGCAGAACTTGGAAAGCTATATCCGTGATTTTTAGCAATTCTATGATATGGTTACATTTCTATACATGTTATCTAAGTGTGGTAAAAATTTGAGAGTGATTGGATATGTTTAGGGATGTTAAAATTATCATGCAACTAAACTTGACAGCAAGAAAATATGAAAATGTGAATCTGCCACATTTGATCACTTAGCATGTTTCAACCTAGACATGTTGCTATTGAGTGTTAAAAATTAGGTACATGCTATTAGAGTTATAATACTTCAATTACATGATGTTTTAATGTATTTAATATGAGAAATTGAGGTATTTGAGGGGCTATATTGGGTTCTAGTTTGTGGAAGCTTGATTGTTAGCTTATAGCTTGGTGTTTAAGGTCTAATATGAGATTTTGTGCTTTCAACTTGCCAAATTGGGAATGGTGCTTGATGTTGGGTAATATTACAGGCTATTTTACATCTAAGGTTGGAGAGGAATACTAAACAAATTTAGACTAAGCCACCAACCAAGTGAAAGGTAAGTAAAGATTCATTTGCAACTACAATGCATAGACATAGTAGATGTGTGAATTATATGTAATATCATAAATCATATGTGCATAGTAGAGGGCTATCCATTGAGCATACATATATGGGCATTATCATTAGCACGTGCATGCATTATATACGAGCATTGTGATAAATCTTGCATTGCACGGCATGATTCTGAGAAAGAAAAATATTTTGCTGACCACTACTAGTGCACCGAAGCATGCATGGATTTGCAGGTTCGCGTGCATGGATTTGCAGGTTCGCGTGCTTGGATTTGCATGCGTATGAGTATGCATGGATTTGCATACTTATATGATTATTGGCCATTGGATTATGGCGGTATACAGAGCTATTTTCCGGTGCATGGGATAGTAGCGTTGGTCAGGGGCCCAAAAAAAAAAAAAAAAATTTTGAGAGAAATATTTTGATGCATAAAATTGCATTGTGGGCATAGCATTTTGAGATGCATGACTTGATATTATGGATTATTCTTTGACATGCATAATCTTTACTTGCTGAGCGTTAGCTCATATAGTTTATGTATTGTAGGTGAGTCTGGTGATACTTGATACCATGGACTTATTGGGCAAGCTGTTGGGGTTCCTACAGGTTCTGAGGATCAGTGTACATGGATGACGACCTGTTGGGTTAATTGTTAACTTATTTGATTTTATAGTCTATTGTATTAGGTTTTTGGATTTATACTATGTGTTACTTTTATAACTTTTCTGTACATGGGTATATAAATATTATGATTATTATGGGTCCTCTGCAGGTATATATATTAGTCTGTGAGTGGGAAAATGTTTATTATTTATTAATATATTACATGAAAAAAAAATAATGCATGCACACATGCTCTATCATGTTAAATTATACTATATATATATATAGTTGTGTAGTAATGGGGGTGTTACAAAAAGTCTCTTTCCTTTTTGGATATGAGAAAAATAGGTCCGAGTTGCCCTATTTATAGATGAAAAAGGACACATATCTCTTCATCTCCCAACAAAATCTGAAAAGAAGACTTTCACAAAGATAAAATGACTTTGAATCTAATATTGAATTTCAACAAAATAGGTAGACGTGCCAAAACTTATTAATGATTAAAAATGATGACCTTTGAATAGACTAATCAGTAGTGAGTCTTTGTTCTATGAAATCCTACAGCAAGTGTACAGTGACAAGTTTTAGTACAATATATGAGTAAAGTATCGTCTCCATAGGGATTGTATCAAAATATGCACTAAGTACTGTAATTATAATAGTCCTAGCTTTATCTAGATAATTCAAGTGGAAGTTGCAAAAAGATAAAATAAAAATTCTACAATTAAACTAAAAGTTTGCTTAGACAAATTATCAAATACTTAGTGGATATTTAATTCTAGGGGTTTGATTCACCTAATTTTCACCTATGTTTATCGATTTAATCTATTAACTATTCAAGCTAACAATTTATAAGTTGAGAATTCCTAAAATCATCAACTCCCTCTCTCTAGAGCCGAGTGATTATGAATTTTAATCTGAATTTTGATATCTCTATAATAATCCTAAACTAAAACCCTATCAAGCCCGAGAATTATCTCTCAAGACTTTGAAGAGTTCATAAGCCTCTCAACTCTATGAATCTTTAAGTTGTGCTATCTTATGGCCGTGCATTAAATTCCCTCTCTCAAATATCAAATTTTATACACCAAACAATCTAGATTATTGATCAAGTAATCAAGATTCAACAAAAACAAATAACACTAATAAGTTGACAAACTTCAAATAAGATAGATTAAAATCTGAAAACATAGGATTCAACTTTGGCTATATCAACCCCTAGAAACAGAATTTAGCCTATAACCAATATAGGAAAAATCATAGACAAGTTTTTATACATTGTATGAATTTTACTAAAAGAGAAATAAAGGAATTGATAAATAAGAGAAAGAATCCTTTCTGTATCCAAATGAGAGATATCTTCAATTATCTTCTCCAAACCTTAGCTCCCTTTTCAAATCCTTCTTGTGCTTCCCAAAATGCCAAAAGTCCAGTAGAATGAGAAATATGTGTCTATTTACACCTAGTTTGCCTAAAAATACCCTAAAAGCTCTTTTCCGAACATATGCTACAAGGTGGTACTGAGGCCCCTAAATCTCAAGCACCTATTTTGAGGGCTCGCGGTGCGGCGCGAGTCTCAAGCACCACAACACCAAAATAGGTACTACAATGTAACATGCTTGTGTAGTGGTGCAGCAATTAAGCTCACTTTTTACCTAATTTTGAGCTTACGCACTGTGGCGTCTCCATTTGGCGTGCGGCGCCAGACTGGGTTTTTGGCTAGAATCTTGTTTTGCCTTTTCTCTCATTTGGTTTGTCTAAAACTCATCTACACAAATCATTTCCTACAAAAAAAATAAAAATCATTAAACTAGATGTAATTTCCTTAAAAGAAATTAAATAGCTAAGTTGAAAAGTACTCCATTAGTTGGTAGAAAACCAACTCAACAGTCTTCATCTCCCAATAAAATGTGATGATTTTGCATGAAATATAATAAACCATTTAACACCAATTTTATCATTATAGAGAGATAGTGTAAAATGATTTTTACTTGACTTTCAATTATCTTAAACCAAAAATATAATCATAGTGCAACGAGCATATCAATGATCTCAAAGACTAGTTTATCTATTTGAAATATTCCTCTTAAATCTTATGCCTTATTCTTAAATCATATGATTCCCTTAAGCAACATTCTCCAATCAAGATTAAATATATAAATTAAGCATGCCTTATTCTCGTCATAAGAAGATAAACTCGGAGTCACAAAGGGGTTTTGTGAAAATATCAGCAGTTGATTCTCAGTGTTGATGTATTAGATGGATATGTTCTTCTTTTCCATGTGGTCTCTAATAAAATAATGTCTGATGTTGATGTGTTTTGTCCTTGAGTGTAGGAATTGGTTGCCTGTGGTTGCAATAACACTTGTATTATTGCAGTAGGTTAGTATAAATTTTATGTTGATTCCATAGTCCCTTAACTATTGATGTATCCAGAGCATCTGAGCGCAACAACTTCCTGTTGCAATATCCTCAGGCTATGCAATAGATATGCTATGGAGGTATCTTTTTGCTAAACTATGACATCAATTAGCTACCTAGCATTTGATATTTTCCACTAGTACTTTTTCTGTCAATTTCGCAACCTGCATAATTTGCATCTGAATATTCAACAAGATTAAAAGTAGAATCCATAGGGTATCAAAGTCCCAAAATAAGTGTTTTCTTTAAGTACTTTAGAATTCTCTTATAGCACTATAGTGGGAATCTTGGGATTAGTTTGAAAACGAGCATGTATACCAATAACAGACATTGTATTAGGTATATTGGCAATTAAGTAAAATAGAGAGCATATCATTTACCATCAATACATGGTCACATCCACTAATTTACCATTTTCATCCTTGTCTTTCTTAGTGGATGTCCCAAAGTGATATTTGCTGGAGTAAAGTTTTCAAGGGTAAGTTTTTTTAGAATATCCCTTGTATATTTAGCTTGATTATTGAAGACACCTTCACTTAGCTGCTTAACTTGCAGTCCAAGAAAGAAATTTATCTCCATCATCATTCTCATTTCATATTTTGTTTGCATCAGCTTTGAAAATTTCTCACATAATTTTTGTTTATTACAACTAAAACTATTATCATCAACATAAATTTGAACAAGTAAAATATCTGATTTGTGTAAGATATTGAGAAAGTGTTCCATACCAAGCTCATGGTGCTTGCTTCAATCCATGGAGCGCTTTTCTAATTTGTTGATGAAGTCGACTTGAGAGTTGATTAATATCCCAACGATTGTTCCATATAAACTTCTTTTTGCAACTTTCCATTTAGGAATGCACTATTGAAGTCCATTGGTTATATAGTGATATCTTTAAAGGCTACATAAGCAAGAAAAATCCCGATTACTTCAAGTCTTACCATAAGAGAACATGTTTCATCAAAATCTATCCGTTGTTCATGTGAACATTCTTTTGCAATCAATCTCAGTCTATTTCTGATGACAACTCCTTATTTATGCATGTTGTTTTGAAAGATCCACTTACTTCCAATAACTCCTTCATGAGTTGGTCTATGAACCAATGTCTAGACTCTGCTTCTTTCAAATTGGTTGGTTTCATCTTGCATGCCTTCAATCTATCCTGGATCTCCTAGAGCTTCTTTAATGCTTTTGGGCTCCATTTAAGATAAGAATGCAAGGAACATTGCTTTATATTATATTGCAGACCTAGTTCTTATTCTTGCAGTTGGTGATATAATTACCAACTCAAGTAGATGGTTTCTGAGGCATCTCAAGTCAGTTAAAATTCAGTAAAATGTTCTTTAGTTGACTCGACTATTCTCTAATTGCCTTGTTTTGTACAAACAGGAATATTTGGATATGTGTTATCCTCTTAACTATCTAAATCTTCATTGATATTTAAAATGACTTCTTCAAGTTGATCCTCACACAATTATAAATTAGCTATCTATTGAATGTCTACTTTGCATGGGTTTTCTCCGCTTCTAGTTGTTGAAGAGTTCTCTTGACTCGTTTTCATCAAAGACAACATAAATGGATTCTTCAACAATTAAACCCCTTTTGTTAAAGACCTTGCATGATTTGCTCGTAGCATAATGGCCTATGAAAACTCCTTCATCTATTTTGGCATTGAAAATATGGGTTTTTTCTTTCCCATTGTTGTGGATGTATCGCTTGCATCCAAAAATGTGAAAGAGAGAGTGCAAACAAATTAAATTTTTGTCAATTAAATGGTGATACATGTAAGATAATATATTAAATATCTTTTATCTTCTCTATTTATATTTTGAGAATTTAATCAAATTTATTTCCTAATATAAATAGTTATTTATTTAGGATTATAATATATATATTTTATTGCCCTATCAAATGTCACCAAGTGTAAAATCTCAATTATTGACAATCAAGAGTGTATCATATCTTGGGAATAAAAAGATAGATGTCAATCAAAACTTAAAGGACCAATCATATCATGTCACTTCATCAAATGACTTATCTAAGAGCCCCTATCCTACAAGTATAAATAGGGGTCATCTCCAATGAGTTATAACACAAGTTATGATGAAGAAGTCCAAGTAAGAAAGATGTTGGAAGAAAATCTTTCAACTTAATGCGATCAAGTTCCAGAAGATCCACGGTGTTCAAGGTGAAAATCAAGGTGTTCATGGTGGAGTCTACTCAAATAATAGCTTTTAATTTGAGATTAAGTTGTTAAACCCTCAAATTAATATTATTGAAAATCAAACCCACTTTAGAGAGTTCAAAGGATCAATTCCATTAATAAGTGGCTAAATTCATAAAGTCAATATTCATGAAGTTTTAACATTTTATTTAAGATCGTGGTGCTAAACCCTTGAATTGATGTTGTTGAAGGATGAAATCAAGTTGAGAGGAGATTAAATCAACGACTCCACATTCAAAATTTCAAATCCCAAAAGTTCTTGTACTTGAAGAGAATAATCAGAGGGTTGAATAAAGGTTGTTGTCATTTTATATATTCAATCCAATAAAATTTAAATTGTACTACTTTTCTTGTTTGTTAATCTTGCAGACAATGAAATTTATGTTATAGAGAGATATTGGTGTTTTGTCCTTTCAACAACTCATACAGTATTTTGTATGCTACTTGTTGATCGTACACCAATTTTGAGTGTAGCTTGCAGTATTTGCTGCTTTAGCTCATAATCTATTAAGAAGTTTTGCATCATTTAGCATTGTTCACATAGTTTCCTTAAGAGTTCTATTTTTCCTCTCAGCATCTCTATTTTGTTGGGGGCTTTTGGCTGTTGAATGCTCAGGTTTGATGTTTAGAGCAATATTTCTCCATTTTATCATTTAGAAATTTACTGCCTATATTTAATCTGATGTGTTCAATTAAGTTTTCTTCATGAGTTTAGTTAGTTTGCTATATGTTTTATCGTTACTCTGCAAAAGATACAACCCAAGTATGTCTGGCATAGTTGTCTGTGACCACAAGAGTGTACTTTTTCCACTTAGACTGACTGTCTACACTAGTCCAAACATGTCCATGTAGAGTAGCTTTAACACTTTGGTGGTTGACAGATGATTCTTGCTCTTGAACTATGACTTGGTCTATTTACCTAGTTGGCATGCTTGACATACTCTGTCTTGGATGATATATTCCACTTAGAAGTCCTTCAACTAGACTATGTTTGGAGAGCTTTGCAATTGTCTTGAAGTTGGTGTGGTTTAAGCATTTATGACATAACCAACTATGTTCTAATAATTTATTCGCTACAAATCATATGGGGCTAGTGGTACAGGATAAACACATATAAAAAATATAGATAATATTTTTTTCTTACTCTAGTAAGTTTGACATAACCAAATTCATTATCTTTAATAGGGTAAAATTGTTACAAAATTCTACTGTGTGACCTTTCTTATAAAGTTGATTGAAGTAATTGACATGTTACCTTTGCCTCATTTACCAATTTGGTTCTTTCTTTTGAGTTATCTCCAAAAACTACGTAGGGACCTTTGATTGGTCTAAATTCTATCAACAGATTTCTATGTTTGGTCATATGCCTCCAACAACCACTATAAATGTACCGTAGTAGAGGGCTATTAACTGTCCTGCTAACTTGTATGCAAATAATTAAACTTTAGGTACTTATTTTATCTTAGGTCATTTAGGATTAATTCTTTTTTGAACTTATACTTATTTGATCTTCTTTCTAGGAGGGTCATACTTTCTAGGTTTCCTATGCATAGATGTTCTATAATAATGAATGGCGTTTTTCTCTTATGCATGTTGTGCCTCATAAATGAAAAATTTATGAGCAAGTGTGTGATGCATGTGTGCATGTTGTGGTTATGATTGTGTGCATTCAGTCTATGCAATTTGGAGTGCTTGAGTGTATGGTATAGATTGTATCTAACAATTTGATAATCCTTGTACCATCTGTGAGGTCTACCTTTCCTTTCATTAAATTGACAATAAGTTCTCTTATCTCTCTATATCTAGGGTAGCTCTACATGGGATTTTCTATATTGTTAATGCCTAATACCTGATTCATCTTGATTTCCTAGTCCTTAGTTGGCCATACTTTAGAACTTTGAATTTTAGATGTTCGAGGTACAACAAGTTTCTTTTCTTCTATGTATTCCAGCACCCTTCCTGATGACTTGGCTAGTTTTAGGCCTTTTTTACTCTCCTCGTTGTTCTCAAACAAAAAGTCATATCTCTCAAGTGGTTTTAAGATCTCCTAGGAGGTTGTGTGTCCAAAGGCCCAGCCTCGACTAGTTAGCTCATTACTGCATCTGTTGGGAGGCTCTATACTTCTTGAATATTCTTCAAGTTCCACGATTTCGCCATTTCTATCCAATAGAAACTTCTCCCCTAAGAAGGTGGCATTCCTCAAAATAAACATCTTTTGTTCTGAGGGGTTGCAGAAATAGTATCCAATGGATTCTTTTGGATGCCCCACAAACTTATATAAACTAGATCTCATATCTAATGTATCTTCCACTTGTTGCTTCATGTAAGCAGCATATCCCAATTCCCTAAGGTATTTGTAAGAGGATGATTTCCCACACCATATCTCATATGGTGTTTTGGACACCGACTTTGATGGCACTCTATTTAACAGATATTATGTCATTTCTAGAGCATAGCCCTAGAATGAAAAAGGAAGCCCAATAAAACTCATCATCGATCAAACCATATCTAACAGGGTTCAAGTCCTAAACTCCACAACTCTATTGAGTTTAGGAGTAGCAGGAGGGATCCACTAAGAGAGATTCCATTCTCAAGTATTCACCTCCTCGATCTGATCGAAGAACTATGATACTTAGCCCATTTGATGGGAAGAAATATAAGTAAGGATCATGGATTTTTGTAAAGCTTCATATATTTCCTCATGAAATAAATCATTTGAGAGATGAAGACTTACATTATTAGTCATCAAGGTTGATTCAATGATATCATTAGCCATAAGGCCCATTATGGCTTTCTCCCCTATATCCCTATCGTAGTTGCTTGAGGATTCATACTCCATTCGTGCTAGTTATTTATTGGTTTCAGCGTCAGCAACTAAGCTTTCTTCTTTCTTTCTGAACTTTCTTTCTCTCTAAGATTTTCTCTCATCTTCAATGTACTTTTGTACAATAGTATATGGACATTCTCGTGCAAAATGTCATAGTTTCCTGTAGTTACAACACAAGTTAGTAAGTCATTAATTTTCAATTTTATTTTCACTAACCTGGTTTTGAGATTGTCTTCTGGATGTTGATGATTGCCCATTTCCTTTGTTGGTTTTCTTCATGAACCTCTGGATGTTCCTCATTAGTAAGGCAATAGATTGATGATCATCTAACAGATTAGTAACACTTTCACTGTGGTCTTTGACTACTGAAGCAATAGTTCTATGACTTAACCTAGTGGTTTCTTCTTCTGTCCATCTCCCTATTTTGAATTCATAAGCTTTTTGATTAGAGAAAAATTCATGGAGAGACATTTTTGAGAAATCTTTCGACTTTGTCATGGCTACTGTCTTGATGTCCTATTCTTTGGGAAGACCTCTAATTACCTTCAACACCATTTTTTTGTTAGTATATTCTTTTCTAAGAGTGGTGAGTTCATAGTTTACCATCCATTTTATTCAAGGTTTCTTTTGGCTTCTTCTTGAATATCTCAAACTTTTGAAAGGTTAGGGAGATCATGTTCTCCTTTATCTGATCTATTCCTTCATAGATCATGGTGATCATTTCACGAATTTCTTTTGTAGTCTAACATTCATTGGCCTTGTTGAACATGGCCTTATCAAGAGTTTTGAAAAGGATGTCCTTAGCCATGTTGTCAGGATTTTTCTTCTTATTTATGGGCTACCATTCAACTTTTAGTTTGACAATGAAATTTGTTCTACCAAATGGATTTGCCTTTGTGATTCTCAATAGACCTTTTTGTAATATTGTTCACATGTCATCATCTAATGCTGACAAATGTGCCTGTATACGAATCTTATAATCATTATATTCATCAATAAAAAACATAGAAAGTCTCGATATGTTATCCATGTTCTTTATGCTAAACAATGAGTATAAGTTCTCAAAATATTGGATCTGAATCAAATTGTGAAATTAGAAAAACAACAAGAGTTTTCAAAAGTCAACCACTCTAATACCACTTGTTGGTCCCAAATGGCATAAAGGATCGAGAAAGAGGGGGGTGAATAGATCTTTCAAAATTTTTTATTGAAACTTTAAGTCCCTTTTTGAAATGCCACTTTTAAAGTGAGAAATGAACTAAGTTCCTCACAGAGATGTTTAAGTAGGTGTAAACCATTAAAAATAGCTCAACAAACTTCAGAGTCATGAATCAAAATATTGTTTAAATACTTAAATACACATCCATTGTTATATATGCAATATAATGCACTTTAAGTAGGATAAACAGATAAGAAAATCATCAAGAAAGCAAGTAAATAATTTGTTGGAATGTGTAGTGCGGAAATGTAAATAACACAACAGTTTAATAATGGTTCAAAGGTGGAGAAATTCTTCTACTCCACTCTACTCCTAACACACAAAAGGAATGCACTAAAATAAATTAAGATTTATAACTAAGTTAATTCTAATACAATTCCTCAGTTCCTAGAACTAAGTATCCTATTTATTCTTAACATCACCTTCTTCGAACTCCACTGATACTACAACCCAATCTTCCCACACAGGCCCAACTGCTTAATCTTCCCACATGGGTCTAAGTTTCAACTCTTCCCAGATAAGTCTAAGTTTATAACTTTTCCTACATAGGTCAAAGTTCACCCCAATGGCTATTTGGTGTTAGTGATAAGTGTATCACTCAGCAAAATGATCTGCACATGAAGATTCTCTATGTGTTATCTCTCACTGCTTTATGCATATTTGTATATGTTTCACTCGTCAAGAAGATAAAGATTAACTATTGAGCTAGATTCTTTGAAAGACCAAGAGCTCCTTTGTCTCTATCTTCATCATTCTTTTATAGGCATTTATTTTTCCCAAAGCGACATAGAAGTTAAGACCTTAGTTTCAATTATACATTTTGATAGTGCTTACATACAACCCTCTAAAGCAAGTCTTATCAAGCCCGTAGGTGTCCCAAAGAATTATGAAGTAGGTTGTAGAGCTGAGTGAACATGTTATCGAATACACCCCTAGGCCAACAATAAAGGCCCAAATGTTGGTTGACTTTTTAATCAAAATATTGGATTGAGAAGCAAGTAGCTCACTTTTAACTTAGAACATATATGTAGATGGATCCTCCACTATAAGAGGAAGTAATGCTGGTGTGGAGTTGAAAAGTCCCATGGTGATTAGATTAAATACGTTCTGCGATTTAGGTTTCCAGCCTAAAGCAATAATCCTGAGTATGAGGCACTATTATTTGATGGAAAGTTGGCCCTAGCAACTAAGGCTAGAAAATTAAGCATGTAGCGACTCCCAACTCATCGTGAGTCAAATGGGAGGGATGTGTGAGGCTAAGAAAGAAAGAATGGAAAAATATGTAATTAATCAATTCACTTCAATAAGAGTTTGAGGAGTTCATTTTCTAATAGATACTGAGGGTGGAATATGCACATATTGATTAGTTGGCCAAATTGGCAAGTTTATGACCACTGTAAGAGAAAAAAAATTTCTTCTACTACTTCATCGAGCTGGAGATAGAAGAGGGGGAAAGGAGTAGATACTAAGAGAAGATAATGGAAACCCTATTTTGAAGTGAAATCAATGATTACTGAATAAAGGTAACCAAGTTTGAAGAACAAAAAGAAATAAGCAACATAATTTATGATGATAGATAAAAAATATACAAAAGAGGTTTCTCTCATCCAAATATTAAGTGCTTAAGTCCTAAGAATGCAAACTATGTTTTGATAGAATTTTATGAAGAGAGTTGGGGAAACCATCTCGAAAGAAAAGTATTAGAAAGAAAAGCCCTGAAACAAGGTTTCTTCTAGACTGCCATGCTGAAAGATGCACTTAACCTGGTGAAATGGCACCATAGATGTTGATAACATGCAAATGTGACACACATGTTGATAGCTTCACTTTAGCCATTGGAGAGCCTATGTCCTTATAATCACATTGATCATTAAATTTATGAAAAATCTTAAATGGTGTTAATTGTCGACCATCATAATATAAGTAATCAACATCAAATTGAAACAAGAACAAAATGAGGTTGATCAATAATGGATATAGATGGGATATATAGATTAGAATTTTAGAAGTGTTAAAGGTGTTACTAGAAACCTTATACGGTTTGATTCGATTTCATCAAGGTATTTCAAAAGTATATATCGGTAAATTGCACATTTGCAACATTGGACATAAGATACGATGATTGAAAAGGTGATATTAAAATATTTATTTATGTACAAGATTATATAACTTTTAATATGGACAATTATTCAAGAATCGGGTGATAATCGGATAAGAAATTAAATGAACGGCTAGAAAATTAGCTTCTGAATTACCTATGGGATTTGTGGTAATTAAAATTGGATGCAATAAAATAAATTTATAGTAATATATATCTGAACTAGGCTTGAAAGATGGGTGAAAGGTTAGATTTATACCACAACTTGCCACCTCATGCTTGCTACTAAGCTTAAGAAACACCTAAAGTGCCATCTCAAGCTTTATTTCACTCTTAGCCATTAACCCACCGTCCTCAACCATTTTTCAGTCATTTTCAGGGTCCAAACTCATGTCAAAATCTGTCTAAGCTGGTCCTAAGTGATTCCAAGTGATTGAAAAGGGCAAAGAAAGCAAAAGGAAGTAGTAATCACTAGTAGAAGCTGAAACTGGCATAGGTGAGGTTCATCTGCCGTTTTGATATCAATGTTTTATATCATTTGTGGGTTTTGTAATTTTTTAAGTATCTTATCTTGTTCTTGATGATGTTAGATGCTATTTTTAGTATTATTATGCATAAAATAATGATTTGTGGTTGCAAACGCATAGTAGAACCACAAAGGGGCAAAATTTGTGTATATGCTGATTTCTAGTTTATTGAGTTTGAAATATGTAAGAAAACTTGAGTAAATCCTATATTTATCATCATGAACGTGTTTATATAGAATTTAAGATTATGTATATAGGTTTGGATAGCTTAGGAATTAAAATATGGCATGATAATTAAAGAGATACTCAAACCTGTCACCATCGAATTTCAGATTCTGTCCTATGTGAAGGGGACTAGTTTATAGCATTAAATCGATTAGTTTTGGCTAGAATATGACCTTATTATATCTGTGTATACATTATGTAAGTTTGGTGAATATCTGGGAGTGATTGAAAATACTTAAGGGTGTCAAAACCAATAATGTCATGAAGTGCGCAAAACTGTCGTGGTAGGAAAAATCTATTTCAGTATGATGTGAAGTGAGTTGAACTTGGGAAGCTATATCCATGATTTTTAGCCTTTCTATGACATGGTTACATTTTTTTATGATAGCTAAGTGTGAGAAAAATTGAGGAGTGAATGAATATGTCTAAGGGTGACAAAATCATCATGCAAATTAATATGGCAGCAAGAAAATGTGAAGTTATGAATCTGTCTCATTTGGTTCATTAACATGTTCCAACATAGATGTCATTCATTTGATCCCTATTATAAGAGTAATAATAAATCAACTATGTGAGGTTAGTGTACATTTAAGCTGTGGAACAAAGGTGCGTAGAAGGTTGTATTCGGTTATAGTTTCTAAGTGGTAAAATTATTTAGTTAAATTAAAATTTAAGATCTTTATACTACATTAGGTATAATGAAATTGTTAATTGAGGATGGTGATTGATATCTTGTATTTTTATAGATTGTTTCACACCTAGGGTTTGTGAGTAATACTTAAGAAACCTAGAAGTAACACACAACTGATCAAAGATAAGTAAAGATCTATTTGCAACTACAATGCGTGAACATAGTACGTCTTGAAGCATTTATACCTAATGTGTTGATATTTAAATTGATTGGATGACAAGTATATTATGTACTTTAAGAGTCTTATGATTCTTGAAACATGTTGAGAGTAAGATGACTTGCATTTCACATTGAATATACCATTCATGAGCATTTACATGTACATGCACAACATATGGGTATAGTTGAGGTTCTTGTATGCACAATATGATTTGTGAAATGACTTTCATGAATAAAGATGTTTATTGGCCACTGCTAGTGCACCGAGACATGTGAGTCATTCTTATATGATATTTTGGGTACCGCAAGTGGTATGACTTCCCGAAGGATCACAGGGGAAGACATGAGGTGGACCTCTGATGGTCACAGGAGGATAGTCCACTTCACTGTGCCTTTGTTATGATTGATGTCATGAGTAGGAGACTTCTAGGGTGATCATAGGGAAAGACAGGGAGTGTACCTCTAGGGGTCACGGGAGGATGGTCCACTCGACTGTATCAATCCATTATTAGCCATTTAATTTTTGATATTGTACAAAGCTCTTTCCGATGCATAGTAAGTGGGCGAAGGGCCTAATGAAAGAAAATGATTTTGAATAAAAGGTTTTGATTCATGAGTATGCATTCTTAGCACGATATCTTGGAAATGTTTTTTTATGTGTTTCACATTATTTTAAGCATGCACGATTGTATAAAAACATAACACCCATCACAATCATGATATTCTTAGACTTATTTACTATCAAATTTCAAAAGTTATATAGGACACGTCATCCCAAAGTTATGACACGATAGACTCAAAAATCAAAATAGTAGTCTATACTTTAGAAAGAAGTAAGGTCATTTTGCATCTTGTAACCTTTTATATATAGACAACAATTTACATAATAATAATGATGGTAAAATTAGAATATGCTCACAACACAATCCAACAGGTCGTCATCCATGTATAGTGATCCTTAGAAGCCTGTAGGAGTTCCAACAACTATCCCAGTAAGCCTCAAAGTCTTAGGTATTACCATGCTTACCTACAATGCAAGAACTACATGAGCTAACGCCCAATAAGTAAAAATGATGATTCTTGTACATACAGGGTTATATGTGAGAACAAATTTTACTATTTCTCAAAGTGCTACATTTGACAAATATATATACACACACACACACACATGCACACACATGTGCTACCTTATCAAAATTATTGTTATATCAAGTGGGATGACTTCCCGGAGGATCACAAGGGCAGACATGAGGTGGACCTTTGGTGGTCATGGGAGGATAGTCCACTTCGTTGTGCCTTTGTTATGATTGATGCCGCGGGTAGGAGACTTCTCAGGTGATCACAGGGAAAGATAGGGGGTGTATCTCTGTGGGGTCATGGGATGATGGTCAACTCGATTGTATCAATCCATTATTGGTCATTTGATTATTGATATTGTACATAGCTCTTTTCGGTGTATAGTAGGTGCAGAGCTCTTTCCGTTGAATAAAAAATCTTTGATTTATAAGTACTCAAATTTGAAACATTTATATCATCATATCTTAGAGATGAGTTACATGAGATTTTATATCATACTCTTGCCATGCATGATTTTTTACTTGTCAAGTGTTTGCTTATGTAGTTTATGCATTGTAGATGAGTATGGTGAGACTTGAGACCTCTGGTTTATTGGGCTAGCGATGGAGCTCCTATAGGCTTTCAAAGATCAATGTATATGGACGACGACTTATTGGGCTATTTTATGGGATGTTCTTTTGATTTTACAGTTTATTTGTATTATATTAGTGACTTTATTCGGTATATCACTTTCAAAACTCCTTTGTGGCAGATAGTTTGAGTTTGTGATGATTTTGATAGACCTTGTTAATGTTTTAATAACTACCTATGTATATACAGTGTTACAGGATGTGAAAGCACTTTACTTTTATCAATGTTTTGTCAAACTAACTAGCTAAAAAAAGTTATACATATGCATACATGCATAAATTATGCTGCACAAGTTATCTATATATATATGTATACATTTGCTAACTTGTCAAAATTATTATTATATCAATATCTATATTTAGTGTTGGGGGTGTTACTGAGTGGTATCAGAGCTCGGTTTGTGGTTCTGTAGACTATCCATGTACAAGATCTTTGAAACTGGTAGAGCACAACCATGCTAGTAAGTTTTATTTGTTGTATAATTCATTTTATATTTCATGAATAATATTAGCCATGTGTTTTAAGATTTTGTATAAAATAATGTTGAGGCAGACTTATTAGTAATAACAGGTATAAAATTTATGTTTGGTATTCTATCTTTGGAGCTACATATTCTCTATTATCCACTAAGTATGTAATAATACTGGATAGGGTACTTGATATATATGAGGTCAGTTACAACATTTTAATTCCTTCAGGAGGTTCAAGATCAACTAATTAGATTTTAAGAGCTCTAGGTTAATTTTGTTATATTGGCTAGAATTATGATATAACCTTTTGTATTGATTGATTTATTGAGAATTATGCATTGTTGATTATTTCATGATTATTAAGATTTTTAAATTCTAGGTGATGAAAATTTATAAATTTTATGGAGACCATAGTAAGAAAATATTTACTATTTGCAGAAAATAAAGAAAATTATCGAATTATAATTTTCTAAAATTACTATGCAAAAAAAATAGTAAGAAAAAGTTATTATCGATCTTTGGGTTGTGTTATAATTTTTAGAAATGACCAAGTTTACTAAAAATCCATTTGTGTGATCTTAGATCTCTTGACACATGTTGGAAAGAAGTTTTAAGGCATGCTATTGACTAACCAATTGATTTTATCCTGAATATAGTTGTAAGAACAAATTCAATCTCTGTTTTAGTTTATCGTATACACCTATTAGAATTTGATGAACCATACGTGATATTGTTATTATATTGGGCAAGGCATTAAGGTCTAGCGCTCTCTTAAACAAGCTCAACTTTATATTCACCTAGAAGAAAGATGAATCTTGAGGTTATGTGTTATTTATTGCAACTGAATTTAGTAATAATTTGTAATAAGTACAAATTTTTCATACTAAGGTTTATTTGATAAATTAAGAGGAGCTACAATGATCATGAGGATTTATTTTAAATTTGAATTAATTATGAATTTTTTGTTGTGCCATTAGGTTGACTAATGACCTAATTATTCTGATATACATGATGAATAATATGTTTGATGATTCTATATGAGTATGTTTGGGGTGATATTCATTGATGATATCTTAGTGTACAACAAGGAGAAATATGATTGACCTTTCAATATGATCTTGGACACTCTAAGGAAGTAGAAAATTATTTGTTCAATTTAGTAAATGCGGTTTTTTTTTGTTATGTAATATAGTATTTATTTTTGGTACTGTAATTTTCTTAAGAAGGTGTCCTTGTAACTATTCAAAACTTCAAGGTTACACTGAAATAACGAAGACCAATAAATGTGATAGAAATAAGAAACATTTTCTAGGTTAGTGATGTTATTGGGTATTCAGTCAAAATTTCTCAATTGTTACCACTTTATTTCATCATACATACAGGTATATGAAATTTGAATGGTTTGCTAAGTGGGAAGAAATATTTAATTACTTAAAGAGAATTGATTTGAGGTTCAGTAGTGACTCCAACATTAGATAAAAGTTACATATTGTGTATAGTAGTGTATCTCATTGTGTTTTGGTATATGTTTGATTCAACATAGAAAAGTTAGTCAACATTCTTCGAGTTCATTAGGTTATTTATGTAATACTACATGTGACATTATAAAATCGAAGTACTTGAAATGTCAATATACTTAAATGGAGTTAAACTTGAAGAAAGGATGGATATTATTAGTATGTAAATATATTGTATGATTCATATAACTACAGATGTCATTGGTATAAAATATCTCAATATTCTAATATCCATACAAATTTTACATCATAAACTATTAAGCGAATTGAGGGTTGTATAGAGGATGAATTAGAGTAAATGGTGAATTATCTGTTTATTTTGGTCAGACTGATTTTGATTGATCTAATTTCAAATGCTCAAAATAAGGTCGATGAAAGGTTAAGATTAAGATGAAAGACATAAAAGGCACTTAAATAGATTTTTCTGATAAGTGATAATAATCTCTTAATAAGAGAGAGATGTGAAAATAAGGGATAAGAAATTGCAAGACTATGTTTTAGGTGATGATCTTGCAACTTTTTATTTATTTATTTAGTAGTATGAATGATGATTGTGATCTCAAGAATATGTACAAATTTTGTATACTAGACGAGCTATTATTGTTAATATTTAGTTTGCCACAAAAAAGGGATATATGTAAAAGTGCATATGTAGGAATGATTTAGTTCTGCTTTTATTTTCAGGTGGAAATGGAAAAATATTCATGAATTTTGTAAATGATAATGGAATTGTGTTATTGTTCATCAGTTAACTAAGTATGCTCATTCTTTCTCAATTTACCCTAGTATTTCATGGAAATCTATGAAAAGATAAATGTATAGGAAGTGGTTAGACTTTATGGTTTACTAGTGTCTATTAGTTTTGATGTAGATTTAAGGTCTTTGTCTACTTTCTAAAAGATCATACATCAAGTATTGGGAACCAAATTATATTTTAGTATTGTGATCATCCATGCATCAATGGGCAATCAGAACAAACAAATTAGACTTTACAAAATATGCTTAGAGCTTGTGCATTAGATTGTTGATGTCAATTGAGAAAATTCTTCCTTGGGTGGAATTTCTTATAACAGCAGTGATAAGGCTACATAGGGTAGTTCTCTATAAGTCATTGTATGATAGAAAATATAGGTCATCATTTTATTAAAATTAATTTGGTGTTCTTTTAAGCTAAATATGGTTTGGGAAATGATAGATGTGGTAGAACAAATTGTCAGTGTATGGAAACTAGATTAGAAAATGATTTTAAGGATACCAGCGAATCTTTTTAATTAGTGTTACTTTTCGTATTGTGGAACTAATAGAGGGGACACACATGGATTCATGCGAGTTTTGATAAGCAATTGATTGCTCCATTCTCTACAACAAGTGGAGTGCACGAAAAGTGTAATCCGAATTTAATATATTTATTTATATATATTCACTTGAATAAGCGTGATCATTAGAATCATTTTCGAATCGAAGGGCTAAATTTATTTGATAAATTTGTGTTTGATAAAAATTTAAATTGTTCGCTGCACATGCCCCTCCAATTATAGCATAATTGATGATTGGGATTTTATTAAATTATTTTATTTAAATTATTTAAATATTAAAATAAAAAAAGGATAGAAAAAATAGGTTGCATGCACGTCAGGTATGGGACACTCAACGGTGTGGGCAATACCCGATGACGGAGACCAATGTGATTGGTTTTATTTAACATTTTTGGATTTTAAAATGGGGCCTGTGAGCCTCTTCCAACTATATAAATTATTTATTTTTCTGCAAAGAGAGTAAAATAGGTGGTGATATTTTTTCTTTTTCTTTGGAGGAAGAAGGAGAATCTAGAATGAGGTTCAAATGAAGGCCGATGATTGTATGGGATACAATTATGTATAGAATAGGTTTTATTCGATTTTATTACCCTTAGACTAACCTTAGGTTTATTTTTTGCCCAAATGGACCGCATAGGACTGGTTCATGATCTCCATTTATTTAAGTATGTAGTAGATGTATGCTTAGGATTTTATTTAATACTTTTATACTTGTGCAATGATATTTTGGTGTCATGCATTAAATAACTAACCTAGTTTTAATAATGATCAGGTATTGGATAAAATTAAACCCCACTTAATTTACAAAATTAAGTAATTGAATTTTTAATAAAATTCAATTTCAAACAAAAATGGTTAAGTTAGGTGGGACCTATCATTCTATGTCTACCATAAAAGGTAGAGGCATGACAATCGCTACTGCACTTGATCACTAGCCATGAGTTGTAGGGTGGTCTTGTATTGGAAAGTTGTGATCTCTACCAAACATAGAGATGCTCGTGGGATAGAATCGTCATTATGTTGGCCATGAGTCGTGGGACATCTTGATGCTCCATCTACATGAATGTTTGATGGGTGTTCTTTGACACTTAGTACCATATGGGCTCAGAAAATAGGATGTTATGTGAAGAGGTAAGGCAAAACAAACTTGTAGGTTGTATTATGATACAATCATCAAAAAGTTAACTATCGATCGAAATATTCCATGGGCTCATAAAATTGGGGTGTGACATATTTTCGTTGGACCTTAAGCTCACCAGGAAATTCGATTTCCTGAAGTTCCATTAGGGGTGATGGAATTTGAAGAAAATAGGGGGAGACATTTAATATTAAAGATCTTTTATTAAATGAATATATTTTTTCATAATTTACTTATTTTCTGCTTCGTGCATGTTTTGTAGATTTTTTCTACTAAAATAGCAAAGAATTCACATGCAACAATCTTTGAACAAAATAAATTAACTAGACCAAACTTTGTCGATTGACTAAGATACCTTAAGATAGTCCTTCAATTAAAGAAAATGTCATATGTCCTCGATATCGTGCCTCCTTCGGTTCCACCAGAGGATATTTCTTTAGAGGCTTATGCAGATTACCTACATTATGTTGATGAAAATCTACAGGCTCGATCCTACAAGTTGACATTGATAAGTTGGTTTTATACCAACAATTTATTTTTCTTTTGATTAACTTTTGGTTTGTTTTCAAGTGTTTATGTTACTTTTTATGCATTTATTTTGAAATCTTGTAGGTAATTGCAAAATGGAAAGAAACAAAAACTTGGTTGAAATTTAAAAAAAAACCCCATTGTGCTACTACTGATGATAGTGTCTGTATTTCAATCATATATTTTTGCTCCAATATCATATTGACTTGATTCTTGATCCATTGAAAATCAAAGAGATAGATCTACAACTTTTGTGTTTAACAAAATCCAGTTCCTTCTATTTCAATGAGAAACATCAAGTTCAAGAGTCAACATTAGATGGAAACATTTTGGTATGACACATCTTCATTTTTAAGCATAACTCTCTTCAACGATGTTATATTGAGATGATTCATAAAGATATAGAAAGATAAGAGATAGTTCTAAAATTCTTATAAAGACACCAAAAGCCTGTTTAGCTTAGAAAGTTGTGAAATATCAATTGAAAGAGGCTATAGGCGCTACAGAAACTGGTTTTGGATAGAATGTTCAATGCCTAGCTATCTAGTCAGTTCCTAGGTGCTGCCACATGGATAAAAGGGGTGAAATGTCCTTTTTGCCCTCTTTAGGGCATCTCCCATATGATGTTAAGGACCCCAAAGAGCCTCTAAAGGCATTTTTGGAGGGGGGAGGTATTCTGGATAGGAGGAGGCATGTTGTACAGAGAGAGCCATTCTTGAAGACAAGAGAGCCATTATTGGAGATAAGGAGAGCTTCAACCATTCTTCTCACTTCACGCATTGGTGAACAATTTTCGTGTTCTTTCTTATATATTTCTTGAAGTTATATTCATACATGATGAGCTAAACTTTTCTTTCTAGAGGATGATGTAACCTGATTTGATCATATATTTTGAATTTCAAATAATATTTGTTCAAGTTATTCATCTTGTTTGTGTTGTCTTGCTTAGTATTGTATCTTTATTTTTTTGGCCACTAATTGAGATTATTGATGTATGAGATTTGATAGTTTAGAGAGGAAAGATTACACATGATCATAAGAATAACACAACCGATGAATCATATACTTGAGAAGCTTATGAAACCTTTGAAGTTTTGAGAATTAGAATTCATTGAACTTTAATAGAGTTTTATTATTGAGTTTTTATAGAGATATTGAAATTCATGATGGAAGTCATAGTCAATTCAACACTCGAGAGAGGGAATTGATAAGCTTAGGAATTCTTAACTTATATGTGTTGTTGACTTAAATTGTTATATTTTGGAAGGAAAAGCATAGATGATAATTAGGTGAGTCATTCATCTAGAATTTCTTACTCATAAGGTGTTTGTTGTATTACTTCTAAGAACTCCACTCTTGTCTTTTGCAATTTTTATCTTATTCTACTTTGTTTACCAATCATCACATGATTTTCTGGATAAAATTGGGACTATTTAAACTACGGTACTTGCTGTAATTTTTTATTATAACCCTTCTGGATACGATACTCAATTCACGATTGTATTAAAACTTGACATTATGCACTTGTAGTTTGCAAAATATATACAAACAAGTTTTTGACGCAATTGACGGGGATTATTTTATTATAATTGCATTAATATTGTTATAACTTAGTCTTGATTTTAGTTTAAATTATTTTTACTTTCTTTCCATGTTTTGATGTTGTTTTGCCTTGCATTAGATTATACGTATTTGTATGCATAAGGCTAGGAGTCTTGACTTGGGTTATTTTGATCCCAAAATTGAGCGGACTCTTTGAGCTATTAGAGCAGCAAAAAGAGTTGACTATTAAGCCATGACAGATAACATCAATAATGCTAATGTGAATGCCAATCTTACATTGCAACAACCACCACCACAACAAGCTATCCGGGATAATTTTCAACAAACCATGAACCAAAACTACTTCGGGATAGCTCAACAACCGATCAATGCCAATAATTTTAAATTTAAACCAACTCTCATTAGCATGGTGCAATAAAATCAATTTGTAGAAAGCACGTTGAGGATCCTAATGCACACTTAGCCATGTTTTTGGAGATTTGTGATACCATCAAAATGAATGGAGTGCCCGATGATTCCATTACACTTCTCTTATTTTCATTTTCACTTCGGGATAAAGCTAGGCTATGGATATAATCTTTCGCATCATATAGCACACCGAGTTGGAATAACTTAACATAAAAATTCCTTGCTAAGTACTTTTTACCAAGCAAGATACTTCAACTCAAGAGTGAGATTGAAAAATTCCACTAAAAAGATTTTGAGCTACTATATGAAGCTTGGGAGAGGTTTAAATATTTTCTAAGAAGGTGTCCTCAACATGGTTATGAGGATTGGCAGCAGGTATAATACTTCTATAATAGTTTAAATGAACAAACTCGAACTAAATAGATGTTACTGCAAGTGGAACTTTGATGTCTAAGACCATAAATGAAGCTCATATTTTGCTTGAGGAGATGGCTACTAATAGCTATCAATGGCCTTCCAAGAGGTATTCCATTAAAAAGATTGTCGGTGTTCATGAGGTGGATTTATTTACACATTTAGCTGTACAAGTTTCTAATGGAGCTTCTCAAGGAATAGAGTCCATGGCATCCACTAGCATTTCATTAATGAAAACCAAAGGTAATGAGCAGGTAAACTTTGTCAACAATCGTACTTTTAATTTCAAGGGAAATCAAGTACCTACTCATTACCATCTAGGGCTTATAAATCATGAGAATTTTTACTATTTCAATATCAAAATGTACTTCAACCCCCACCAGGTTACAATAATCCACCACATCCCAACCCCCAAGCAGGTGAGAAAAAGGCATCTTTGGAGGATTTGATCAGCACTTTCATTGCTGAGACAAGAGTCCGATTGAATAAGGATGAAGCAAAGATAGACAACATTGAGACTCAATTAGAGCAGCTAGCTTCAAGGTTAGGAGCTCATATGAAATCAATGGAGACTTAAATTGGACAGCTTGCTACTGAATTTAATGCTAAAAAACGTAAAGAAAGCTTTCTAAGTGATACATAAATCAATCTAAGGGAGCATTACAAAGCCATCCAACTTTGAAGTGGAACCAACATCAAGGGGCCAGAAATGAAAAGTTCTAATATTGATGAAAAATGTGATGTCAAAGAAAAAATGATTATTGGAGTTTGAAACTGTGAATCTCATAGAAGAGTGTAGTGCCACTTTATAGAAAGCGCTTCCTCAAAAATTAAAGGATCTAGGGAGTTTTAATATTCCTTGTACCATAGGAGGATATTTCTTTGATAAAGCATTATGTGATCCTGGAGCAAACATTAATTTGATGCCACTTTTTGTTTTTAGGAAATTAGGAATTAAAGAAGTCAAGCCATCTACTATCACCTTGCAATTGGTGGATAGGTCTCTCACCTATCCAAGAGGAGTTGTTGAAGATGTATTGGTAAAAGTGGATAAATTCATATTTCCTGCAGATTTTTGTGGTGTTAGATATGGAGGAAGACCAAGAAATTCCTTTAACTATTGGTCAACCATTCCTTGCTACCGAGCGTGCTTTGATTGATGTGCAACATGGTGAATTAACTCTAAGAGTTAATGAGGATGAAGTGATGTTTAGCATTTATTGTGCATTGAAGTTTCAAGAGGAACCACATACTTGTAATAGGATTGAAATGTTAGAAACTTGCTTGCATGATCATTTTTTCAAACAAATTCCTACCGAACCTTTAGAGCAATGCACTGTTCATTCCATAATGCAAGGTAATTACCATGATATTGATAATGAGAATTTAATGCATTACTTGCTATTTCTTGAATCAGGAGAGATGGAGTTGAATAAGGATAAATGCAAGGATGCAATAGGAGATACCACAATTAAGGAACAAACAATATCACAAGAGTTGAAAGCACTTTTTGAGCATTTGCAGTATGAATTTCTAGCTGCTAACAACACTTATCCGATAATTATTTCAACATCCCTATCTCCTTTAGAGGTTGAAAAATTGCTTCGTGTTTTAAAAGAGCATAAATCTACTATTGGTTGGTCAATTTATGATTTAAAAGGTATTAGTCCTTCAATTGTCATGCATAAAATCTTAATGGAAGAATCTTATAAACCATATATTGAACATCAACATAGGCAAAATCTTACAATAAACAAGGTTGTAAGAAATGAAGTATTGGAAATGGTTGAACGCTGGAAATATTTATGCAATTTCTGATAGTTCTTTGATAAGTCTGGTTCAAATAGTTCCAAGAAAATGTGGCATGACCATAATTCAAAATGATAACAATGAACTATACTAGTAAGAATAGCCACAGGTTGGAAAGTATGTATTGATTATAGAAAGCTTAACAAAGCTACTCGTAAGGACCATTTTCCCCTCTCATTTATTGATCAAATGTTAGACCGACTTGCAGGGTATCAATACTATTATTTTCTCGATGGTTATTCGGAGTACAATCAAATTGTCATAACACTCAAAGATTAAGAGAAAACAACATTCACATGCCCTTATGGTACTTTTGTTTTTTGAAGAATGTCTTCTCTGCCACATTTCAAAGATGCATGATGATAATTTTTCATGATATGGTGGAGAACATAATGGAAATTTTTATGGATGATTTTTCAGTTTTTGGCTCCTCATTTGATATATGTCTACATAATCTCTCTTGTTTTGCAAAAATATGAGAAGACTAACCTTGTTTTAAATTGGGAAAAGTGTCATTTTATGGTAAAAGAAGGTATTGTTTTAGGTCACCGAGTATCCTCCGAAGGACTTAAGGTAGACTGAGCCAAAAATATTGCTATTGAAAAACTTCCACACTAATCAATGTGAAGTTATTCATAGTTTTTTAGGACATGTCGGGTTTTATAAGAGATTCATTAAACATTTTTCAAAAATTGTAAAACCTTTGTGCGACCTTTTGGAAAAAGATTAGCTATTTGATTTTAATGATGATTGCCTATAGGCCTTTGATCACATCAAGAAGACTCTCATTTTAGATTTTATTATGGTGGTGTCGGATTGGACCCAACCATTTGAGCTTATGTGTGATTCTAGTGATTATGTGATTGGAGTGGTATTAGGACAAAGAAGAGATAAAAATTTTAAGGCCATTTACCATGCAAGTCGAACACTTGATGATTCCCAACAACATTACACCACTACTGAAAAAGAAATGTTAGCCATTGTTTTTGCAATTGATAGATTTCATGCTTATTTTGTAGGTACCAAGGTGATAGTGTATACCGATCATGCTGCTATTAGGTACCTCTTTGTTAAAAATAATGCAAAACCAAGGCTAATTCGGTGGATACTCCTTCAAGAATTTGATCTTGAAATCCAAGATAAGAAAGAAAGTGAAAATGTGGTGGCAAATCATTTATCGAGGTTGGAGCAAAAAAATGAGAACTTTGAAGGGCCAATTAAAGATTTTTTCCTAGATGAGTTTATTTTGGCAATCAAAAATAATTTACCTTGGTATGTAGATTTTGTGAATTATCTTGTAGGTGGATTATTGCCTCTGGACCTCACATATCATTAAAAGAAATAATTTTTACATGATGTGAAATCATATCTATGGGATGATCCCTTGCTATTAAAAAGGTGTTCAGACTCTGTGATTCAGAGATGCATTCCAACGGAGGAAACAAATAAAAATTTAAAACATTATCATTCATCCCCATGTGGTGGTCATTTTGGACCTACAAGGATAGCTTCTAAGGTATTGCAATCCATTTTTTATTGGCCAACTTTGTTTAAGGAGTGTTATCCTTTGTGCACACATGTGATCGGTGTCAGAGGGCCGAAACAATTACTAGACACCATGAGCTTCCTTTGACTAACATAATGAAAGTTGAACTCTTTAATGTTTGAGGGATTGACTCCATAGATCAATTTCCTCCATCAATTGGCCGATCGTACATTTTGTTTATTGTAGATTATCTCTCTAAGTAGATAGAAGTAATTGCCACACCTACTAATAATGTCAAGGTAGTGCTTAAATTCTTGCAGAAAAATATTTTCACTCATTCTGGAGCACCTAGAGCAATTATAAGTTTTGAAGGTTTTTATTTTTGCAATAAAATGTTCAATAATCTTTTGGCTAAGTATGGTGTAAGACACAAGGTAGCTATTGGATTCCATCCTTAATCAAATGGACAAGTCAAAATCTCAAATCGGGAAGAGAAAATTCTTGAGAAAACGGTAAGCATTAATCAAAAGGATTAGACACATAAGCTTGATAATGCATTACAGGCATACCGTATAAAATATAAAAATCCTATAGTTATGTCTCCTTATCAATTAGTTTATGGAAAAGCTTGTCACCTTCTCGTTGAGCTAAAATATAGAGCATATTGGGTTGTGCAATAATTAAATTTTGATATAAAGGCAATTGGAGAAAAAAGATTATTGCAACTCAATGAAATAGAGGAATTTAGGCTTGATGCCTATGAAAATGCTAAAATTTATAATTAAAAAACAAAACAATGGCATGAAAAAATGATCATGAGAAGGGAATGTCAACCCGAACAACTTGTGTTGTGTTTCAATTCTAGATTAAAACTTTTTCTCGGGAAATTGAAATCTAGATGGTCCGGTCCCTTCATTGTCAACAAGACATTTCCATTTGCGGCAGTTGAACTCAAAGGTAAGGATGACACATTATTTCATGTCGATGGACAAAGGTTAAAAACTTATTATGGAAATAAACTTTGGAAGATGTCTAATCTTTCACTTAGAGAAGCAACATAAGGTATTCAGTTTCAATTTAGCCAAAAACTTTAAACAAAGTGCTTTTTCAGAGGCAACCTATGCTCTCTTTTCTTATTTTTGTGTGTGTTGTTTTATTTCTTGTTATTCTTATGTTATTTCATATGATTGTTCATTGATATTTTACTCATTTTTGCAGGCTAAATGCTGAAAATACCAAAAAAAATAAAATACAATAGGGTTTTAATTCTGAAAGAGCACCACCCATTTTCAAGAAAGTGCTCTTGTTTTACAATTCTCTCAATCATTGAGGACAATGCTTATATTAAGTTTGGGGGGGGGGGGGTTAGGAGTTTAGGATAATTGCTTGTTGCGTGAGAAGTTTAATGCTTGTTTGTTGTTAAGTTTGGTTCATTGACTTATTTAGTTTATTGATTGTCAAGTTTAGTGATAAACTATGTGCATGTTTTAAAAAAAAGTGAATATTAAAATATGTACGTTCGTTTATATGTCTAAATATCAAAAATTGATTTTATTTACTTTATGAGGTCTTGTGAATCTTGATGCACTAAGTAGTTTGTTGAGTTATATTAAATTATTTAGAGACAATTTATAAGGTCTAATCATTTCCTAAATGATCCCACCAATCTCTAGAACTTGTTTGATCACTAGTCCAGGCGAAATCCTAGGTGGCACAGCATTAAGGAGATGATTTAGGCCATTTTTGGACCATTTAAGCCTTTGAAGCCAACCCACACTTAAATTATTTTCTAGTGTCCCCTCTTGACCCTATTAAAACATTTGGACACCCTATACACATTATCGAGCTTTATGAAAAATAATTCCAATATTCTGCCCTTTTGATCTTTGATGCTATGATCTACCTACATTAGAGGAGACTAATGTGAAAAACAAGCCTACGGAGTTTGGTAAGCACTTCAAAAGTGGATCAAGTATGAATAGTTAGCTTTACAAACCTATCCGGGTGATAAATGAAAGTTGATAAACTACTACTTTCACACTCACACACACAAGACCATGAAGTTAACTGAAACCAATATGCATGTTAACATGTAAACTTGGTATATTTTTCTAATCTTTTGAGATGAGATGTTTGAAAAATCTTTCTTGACTTTAGTTAACTAATTCATATAGGGGTTGTTATTGAGAATTCATATTTGATGCTTGAGGACAAATAAATCTTTATAAGTTGGTTTTATACCAATAATTCATATGCCTTGTGATTAACTTTTGGTTTGTTTTCAAGTGTTTATGTTGATTTTTATGCATTTAATTTGAAATCTTGTAGGTAATGGCAAAATGGAAAGAAACAAAAACTTGGTTGAAATTTTGGAAGAACCCGCATTGTGCTGCTATTGATGGTAGTGTTTGTATTTCAATCATAAGTCTTTGCTCTAATATTATATTAACTTGATTCTTAATCCATTAGAAAACAAGAGATAGATCTACAACTTTTATATTTATCACAAAATTTAGTTCCTTCGATTTTAATGAAAAACATCGAGTTCAAGAGTCAATACTCGACTAAAACTTTTTAATATGACACATCTTGGAATTTTAGGCATAACTCTCTGTATAGATGTCATATTGAGGTGATTCATAAAGCTATAGAAAGATAAGAGATAGTGATACAATTATTATGAAGGCACTAAAACTCAGTTTGGCTTATAAGGTATGGAAATATTAGTTGTAAAAGGCTGTAGGTGATGCAAAAATTTGTTTTGGACAGAATGTTTAGTGCCTAGCTGTCCAGTCAATGCCTAGGCATTGCCATGCTGATAAAAGGGCAAAATGGGTTTTTTTACCTCTTTAGGGCATCTCCCATCTGATTTTAAGGACCCCAAAGAGCCTTCAAAGGCATGGTTGGATGAGAGAAGGTATTCTGGACAAAAGGAGGCATGTTGGACAGAGAGAGCCATTCTTGAGAAGAAGAGAGTCATTCTTGGAGACAAAGAGAGCTTCAACCATTTCTCTCACTTCATAAATTGGCGAACAATTTCCATGTTCTTTCTTATGTATTTCTTGAAGTTATATTCATATATGATGACCTAAAATTTTCTTTCTAGAGGATGATGTAACCTTATTTGATCCTATGTTTTGAATCTCAACAAATATTAGTTCAAGTTATTCATCTTGTTTGTGTTGCTTTGCTTAGTATTGTATATTGATTATTTGGCCATTAATTGAGATTATTGATGTATGAGATTCAATACTCAAGAGATGGAAGAATATACATGATCATAAGAATAACACAACCTAAGAAACATAGAGTTGAGAAGCTTATAAAACCTTTGAAGTTTTAAAGAAGAATTCACTGAACTTTTGTAAAGTTTTATTCTTGAGTTTTCATAGAGATATTAAAAGTCATGTTGGAACTCATAGTCAATTCGATACTCGAGAGAGGGAATTGATGAGCTTAGGAATTTCTAACTTACATGTGTTGTTGACTTGTATTGGTATGTTTTGGAAGGAAGAACATAGGTGATAATTAGTTGAGTCATTCCTCTAGAAATTCTTGCTGATAAGGTGTTTGTTGTATTACTTCTAAGAACTCCACTCTTGTCCTTTGAAATTTTTATCTTATTCTACTTTGTTTACCAATCCTCACTTGATTTTTTTGATAAAATTGGGACTCTTTAAACCATGGTACTAGCTGCAATTTTTTATTATAATTCTTGTGGATACGATACTCAACTTACCATTATGTTAAAACTTAAGACTATACACTTGCAATTTGATAAATATCTATGAACAGGCATCGATGTAAAATGAGTTGCAGAGGTAGAATGAGGATCAAGATACTGCTTATGGGATCCTCCTTCATCTACAAGAGTTGTAGGGTGAACGTACTCGATAGACGAGATATCATATCTCAAAGGAGCTTTTTAGATATTGTATGACTAAGGGCTCTTCAGTCCATGATCATGAATTGAAGATGATCGCTCAGTTTGCATACCTTGTTGGAGTACATGGAGTCTATCTTATATTGCATGGCTTCTTGCCATCTCCCCAAATCAATGTCCGACATCGCTTCTCCATAATTTCTTGGATCATTATCCAAAGGATGCTTCTTCTTGTTGTTCTCTAATAAAAGACCATATCTCTCACGTGGTCTTGAGATCCTTTCAGATCTCCTAGGAGGCTGTGTGATAGGAATGTTAGTTTTGGGTGGTTTTGCAGCTACTGTATTTTATGGGACACTTTGTGGTTCTTGAATTTCTTCAAGCTCTATAACCTTAATTTTTCTATCCAATAGAAACTCCTAAAATCTTTTGTTCCAAAGGATCGTATAAATAGTATCAAACGGGTTTCCATGGACACCCCACATACTTATATAAAGTAGATCTAGCATCCAACTTATCTCCCACCAATTGCTTTATGTAAACAAGGCGCCCCTATACCCTAAGGTACTTATATGAAGGGTTTTGCCATACCACATTTCATATGGTGTTTTGGGCATCGACTTACTTGACACTCTGTTTAACAGAAATGACACTATTTCCAGAGCATAGCCCCATAATGAAAAAGGAATCTCAATGAAGCTCATCATGGATTGAACCATGTCCTGCAACCCCATTTAGTTGTGGAGTTGCTGGTGGAGTCCACTGTAAGAGAATCTCATTCTCTTTCAGATAATCAATAAACTCTGAGCGTAAAATCTTTGAACCTTTCAAAAGCTTCAAACTTGTATGTTAAAAGATACACATACCCATACTTAGAATAATTATCGGTAAAGGTAATGACATGGTGGTAGCTTCCTCGGGCACTAACACTTAGTGGCCCGTATATATCCGTATAGATCAAAGGGTCTGCAGCCCACTCCACTTGTCAACAAACGGTGACTTGGTCATCTTTCCCTTAAGGCAAGATTCACAAGTTGGCGTTTCTCGTAATTCCGTAAGGTCAAGCAAGTTAGCTAACTTGTCGATTCTTTTCTTAGAGATATGACCTAGTCGAGCATGCCACAAGTATGTGGAACTATGATCATATATTTTATGTTTGTTACTTTGTTGAATATGCAAGGTAGATTTATTAAGTTGGACAGTATATAAATTATTTGTAAAAGTCCCAACATGTACTAAAGAAGAACCAAAGTAAATAAAATAATTTACATCATTTATTGAAAAATAATAACCCTCTCAATCCAAAACTAGAATAAAGATAATGTTCTTTATTAATTCAGGAACATAAAGAGAAGAATTTAAAACTATCCTTTTTCCATCTTTTAACACAAAGTAGATAGTTTCCATGACTAACGCTGCAACTTTTGCTCCATTTCTAAGCTTCAAGATCCGCTCTCCTCTACTCAGCTCCCTGCTTCTTGTCATCACTTGAAAATCATTGCATATATGAGTACCATAGCCGGTATCTAGTACCCAAGAGGCATCATTAACTAAAACATTAACTTCAACAAAGAACATACTATAACTTTTTTGGCGATTTGCAAGATACTCCTTACACTTCCTCTTCTAATGCCCTGGCTTGCCACAATAGTGAAAATTATCGTCTGGTTTGGAACCTTTCTTCACTCCACTTGAGGCCTTTATACCCTTGGCCTTAATAAAATAACTTTTGCTCTTCCTTACTTCGATCTTTTAGTCTTAGATTAAGATGAAGAGCCAACAAGTAGGATATGCTTCTCTTTCTTCATGGTGGACTCGGCAGTCTTCAACTTGTTGACTAGCTCAGCAAGGCTAGTCTCCATTTTATGCATGTTAAAGTTGACCACAAAGGAGTCAAACGAGGGTGGAAAATATTGTAGCACAAGATCCATATATAGTTCCTTGTCCATAACGACTCCTAAGGACTCTAGTCTATCGATCAAGGATATCATCTTCAGTCCATGATCATGAACCGAAGATCCTTCCATCATACGACATCGAAAGAGCTCCCTAGATACTTGGTATCTAGCTTGCCTTGTATGTTCACCATACAATTCATTTAGATGAAGCTAGGATACCGGTTGCATGTGCCATACCCTCATGATGTCTTTACAACTCACTTGACATAGATGCTATCATATAGCATCGAGCCTGCAAATCATCCTCAACATGTTGATGATATTCTGCTTGTTTTTTCTCTGTGGCCCCCACCTTTGGATAGTTCCCCAATCCAAAAAGAGGATTTATATCCTCGACATGGCACCACTAGCTCTGCCAGAGTCAACATAGTTAGGACTAGTGAGTTTGTTGGTGTCAAGAATTGATATAAGTGAATTTTTCGACAAAACATGAGATAGAAAATATGCATACATTAAACAGATTAATCATTTATAATAAGGTCTTTAATTATAAATGTCTCCCACTATTTTGTTCGAATCCCATCACCCTCATGATGGATATTCAAAAAATTATATTTCCTAGTGGGCTTGGAGTCCAATTAGTCTTATCATACACCCCAAGACCTCATCATTTTATTTCGTATTGTTTATTTAATATTACACTATCCTAAGATTGCAAGCATAATCCAAGGAAAGCATTAAATAAACCTATGCATGCATCTACAATACATACATAATGGGATGATCATGAGCCTTTTCCTGTGCATTCCACTCGAGCCAAAGTGGACCTTAACGTCAATCTAAGGGTAATTAACCAAAATGCTAATAAATCCTATCTATTACATGAATGTATCACCCATACAGTCATGGACCTTGAATCCTTGCTTTTCTCCACCTTTCTCCTTCTTCTTGTCCACCAAAAGCAAAAGAAGACCTCATCATCCTATTACTACTCTCATTACAATTGTTTGACCTAACAAGAAATCTTGGAATTTCTTCCAAGAGGAGGTATATTGGAGGGAGATAAAATTTACATTCAGAGTAAAAAATAGAGAAAAGGCGAGACTTGCAAGCCTCATTTTAATCAAAAGCCCAAAACATAAAACCATACATAGAAAATAAACGGCCTAAGCTCCATGATCATTCATCCATTCATGCTTAATTTAATCATCACATGATAAAATTCAAAGCATGTAAATTGATCAAGTTGTTAAAAATCACATTTTTCTAGTTTTTGGAATTAATTCATAGTTTTTCATAAAAATAATTTTTAGAATTTTAAAATTAACATTTAATTTTAAAAATTGAAAACTCAAATTTTCTGCATTTGACATGAACATGGGCAGCAGACAATCTGTTGCCCAACAAAATTCCACGTCAAGCGCCGTGATGCCAGCGGCTCGTGCCGCGGCGCCATGATATGTCTAACCTTGATTTTTTTTAATTATTTTGTTTTTATGTCATTTAATTTAAAACTTTAAAATCAGGAAGAAAATTCTAGAATTATAACTCCCTAACAAAAAACGCAATTAAATATATTATTCATCATATGAATGATTTATATATAAAGTGGTGCGAAAACAATCAGAACACATAAACCTAAGCTTTGGTACCACTGTTGGGTCACGTAATCGGGGGATTGCAAGCATAGTGAAAATTTAAATTTTTTCAACAATTGAAATAAAATCATACGACATATGTAAATATGCATATTGTAACACACATCACTACTCAACAACTATATATAAAGTGTAATTTGACAGGATAGAACTTGTGTGTACGTGTAATTTTTTTTTGTGTAACACTTTTAGAAAAGATAAATCATTTTTTACACGCACAACCCTATTTAAAATACTTCCTCACATATGTCCCGTATATAACAAGATCAATATTTATATAAAAGAACAACAACCACAATGACCACAATATTTACATATTTATTTATAGTAAAGTTTTAAAAGCGAAATATAGTACCAGTCTCAAAATATAATACAACAGACTCAGAATATAACAAGCAAACAGAATAGCCCAACAGGTCGTCATCTATGTACACACTCCCTCAGACACCTATAGGAGCTCTAACAGCCGCGAAGCCAGCAAAAGATGCTTCAAGCAACGTCGTGTTAACCTACAATGCATAAACTATATGAGATATTATTGAGCAAGTAAAGATTATGCATGTCAAAGAATAATCCACAATATCAAGTCATGCATCTCAAAATGTTATGCCCATAATATAATTCCATGCATCAAAACATTTCTCTCAAAATAATTTCTTTCTTGGGCCCCTGACCAATGCAACTATGCCATGCACCAAAAAAATGCTATACACAACATCATAATCCAATGGCCAATAATGATATAAGCATGCATATCCATGCATACTCATGAGCATGCAAATTCGTGCATGCAAACCTACAAATCTATGCATACAACCATGCAAATCCATGCATTCTTCGGTGCACTAGTAGTGGTCAGCAAAATATTTTCCTTTCTCAGAATCATATCGTGCAATGCAAGATTTATCTTAATGTTCGTATATGATCCATGCACGTGCCAATGTCCATGTATGTATGGTCAATGTACATGAATGACAGTAATGCATGCCCTCTGCTATACACATATGATCTATGATATTACATATAAATCACACATTATAGTTGCACATGAATCTTTATTTACCTTTCACTTGGTTGGTGACTTAGTCTAGATTTGTTTAGTATTCCTCTCCAAACTTAGATGTAAAATAGCTTGTAATATTACCCAACATCAAGCACCATTCCCAATTTGGCAAGTTGAAAGCACAAAATCTTATACTAAGACGTTAAACACCAAGCTATCTAGGTAACAATCAAGCTTTGACAAACTAGAACCTAATATAGTCCCTCAAATACCTTAATTCTCTTCTTAGATACATGTAAAAATCATATAATTGAAGTATTATCACTTTAATAGCATGTACCTAATTGTTAGAACTCAATAGCAACATGTTTAGGTTGAAACATGCTAAGTTATCAAATGGGATAGATTCACCTTTTTATTTTTTCTTGCTGTCCAATTTCGTTGCATGATAATTTTGACATCCCTAAATATATCCAATCACTCCCATATTTTTACCACACTTAGATAACATGTAGAGAAATGTAATCATATTTTTTAATTGCCTAAAATCATTGATTTACCTCAACAAAACCAACCCACTTATCACAACACAAAAAGTGTATGTTCTATCATGATAGTTTTGAGTGTCTCTTTAAATATCAAACCATATTTCAATTTATAACCTCTCCAAACTTGCATACACTACCGAAACTCATATATAAATGCATATATGGTGAAATATATAGGTTTTAATCAAGATATTATACATACATAAAGCTTTAAAAACAAAAACTAGCAAGTATACAGTTTCTGTCCCTAATGATTTCTATTGTGATTTTGCAACTTAAAATTCTTCTTTTATTAATTATAAGACCATAAATAACATTCTAACATGATTATAAACAATAATAGAAGATTTATAAATCATAAACCCTCACATAATTCAAGAATTTAAATCAAAAGTTGTTAGAGTAGTGCCCGGCGTGCTAATTGTTTTTTTTTTTTTAATGTCCAAAAATTCAAGATTTTCACAAAATCTTGATTTCATAGTTTCTTAATCTCATCAAGAAATTTTGAAAAACTTGATAAAAACTAATTTTCTTGATCAATAAATCAACTTATTTGATTTTTTTTATATATTTCCTGCCACGTTTCAAGAAATTCAAGATTTTCACAAATCTTGAAATTTTTGGATCAAGAAATTCAAGAATTCATAAATCTTGAAATTCTTGAAAATCAAGAAATCTAATTTCTTAACTCATCTCAGTTCTTAAAACATTTTAATATTTAAAACGATTAATAATATTAATCCCAAACAAAGAAATTAATTGATTCAAAACCAATCACACATATAAATATTTAATCTATCACATATATTAAATAAACATAATCAAAAAGTATAAAAAACGCACAAACCTTGGCTCTGATACCACTGTTGGGTTCGCGCGATCCCGAGAAACGTATACACAGCGGAATTTAAAAAATTTCAAAAACATAAATATACATTACATCACATGTAATTAAAATAAATCCCGAAACCCTTTCGCGATTACTCAATTGTGCATTTTCTGATAGTTAAAGTAAGAAAATTTTAGAAAATCTAACCTTAATTTGCACTCCGGCTGATGTAGGGAATGAAACGATTCAAATCATTATCCTTGTATGAAAGTATCTCCATGTTCTTCAATTCAAAACGCCTTTGATTGAAATCTGATTCGCTTCTAGGATCCCAAATGTTATCCCTCTAACGGTATCCACACCTTAGATGCCCACTCGCAACCGAATCCTAAACTAGTAGTTTTCGATTCGATATCGCAAGAGTATAAGAACGGCCAGAACAATTGGCACGCGGGCACTACTCTAACAATCTCCCACTTGCCCTAGAGACAATTGCCCTCGTATTAAAGCCCATCTTCTGAAGATGTCCTTCAAATACTTATCTAAAGGGTTAAAATAGTGGGTCTGCTATATTTTTTGCCGAGGCAAATCTTTCCATGCTGATGTTGCATCTACCAATGATTTTCATAACCAGGGTATCGCTAATCTATTTATGCTTGGATCCTTTGATAAGACCTTAGCTTCTTTGCTTGTGCAATAGCCCCCATTGTTATCGTAGTACTCCAGTACTCAATCAACAATGGTTGGAACTACATCAAACATTTAGATTAAGTTCCTTATCCAAACAATCCATTTTTGCAGCATCGTATGCCAAGATTTATGCAATCACGGTGGTGGAATCCACGATTGTTACAAGCTTGGAACTCTTTCCAACTGACCGTCCCACTATTTAGGATGAACATGAATTTAGACATAGACTTCAAGTCATCTACTTTAGACTAAAAACTAGATGAAGCATCTAAGTTTCAATTCTCCATAATCGAACTCCAAAAAGAAATCCTTAGTGCTTCATAAGTACTAAGGATCGTCTTTTTGGCTTCTAATGCTTTTCGCATCAAATTGATTGATATTTTGCTCGTAACACTTAGAGCATTTCTAATATCAAATCATGTACATAGATTTGCATATTTTATGCTTTCTTTCAAGGATGCATAAAACATGTGAGTCATTATTTCTCTTTCATTCAAAAGTCTTTGGGGACGAGGACTTCGAAAGAAAAATCCCATGACTCATAAACAAGAATCTCTCCTAGGATTCTTCCATGCTAAACCCTTTTAGCATCTAATCTATGTACTGGGATTTAGGATAGTCCAAGCAATATCTATCTTCATAAATCTCAATCCCCAATCCCTAGGGTGCTTATCTCAAATCCTCTTGGAGAACTTTGTAGATGACAAGTCTCAGTTGACTGCAACATTTCTACATCATCTCTATGAGTAAAATGTTATCAACGTAAAACACAACAATCATCACCATACTCCCACTAACCCTCTTGTACACATATAGCTCATTCGCATTCCTAAGGAAATCAAACCATTTGATTGCTTTAGAGAATCGAATGTTCTACATTCGGAAAATTTATTTTGAGTTCTTAACAAATCTCTGAAACTCGCAAACTTTTTACTTGCGTTTGTTTGATATGAAGACCTCAGATCGCTTAACTTATATCCCTTTCTCAATACCCCTATTGGAAAGACGGTCTTCATATCCCTTTGCCATATCTAGTAGTCGTAATACATAGATATAACTAGCATACTCTGAATGGATTTTAGCATCACGTCTGGTAAAAGGAATCCTCAATGGTCAACACGTTGACTATGAGCATAACACTTTGCTACCAGTCGTGCCTTTATAGGTCACCACCTCCCCATGTTCTTCAATTTATATTTGCAGACCCATTTGTAGCCAATGGGAATCATTCCCACTAATGGGTCCACCAAGGTCAAACCTTGTTGGAGTACATAGAATCCATGTTGGATTGCATGGCATTTTCCCAATTTTCGAATTGATGCCATACATCATTACTCCTTGCTGCTCTCTAGCAAGAGACTCTTATCGTATAAGTAGCCCCGAGATCCTTTCAGATCTCATTAGAGGTTGTGTACTAAAAGTTTTAGTAATTTGTTCATACACCATGCTACTTGTGAGATAAACTGTGGTTCTTGAACTGTTTCAAGTTCTATGATCTAGCAATTTCTATCTAATAGAAATTCCTTCTTCTCAAGAAGGTGGTGTCCCTAGAAAACAAATATCTACAATGGTGATAAACATCTATATTGAGCTAGTAAGTTTGTCTGTTTGTCTAGATTATCCTATGTGGAATTACTAGCAATAACCATTATCCTATGCGAGGCAGAAATTTAAGCATTCATTCAATTAATATCTATTTATGATATGGTCTTTAATCATAAATGTCTCCCACTATTTTATTCAAATCTCATCACCCTCTAGATGGAAATTCGAGAAATCTAATTTCTTAGTGGGCTTGAAGTCCAACTAGCCTTGCCATACACCCCAATTTTATGAGCCCATACAACAAAACTAAAAGGTAGCTAACAACATTAGCAATTGCATCCCCATGCAACCCTCAAGATATTTTGCCTCACCTCTTCCCATACACCCCAATTTTATGAGCCCATATGGTACTAAGTGTCAAACATTACCCATCAAACATCCATGTAGATGGAGCATCTAAACGTCCCATGACTCATGGCCAACAATAAAGACGAGTCCACCACATGGGCATCTCAATGCTTAGTAGTGGTCACAGCTTGCCTACACTTAGCACATCCCACGACTCATGGCCAATGGACTAAATGTGGTAGCGTATCGACATGCCACTACTTTTGATGGAAGGCATGGATGATTGGGTCCTACCCAATATTGCCCATTTATGCTTGATATCGAACTAATAAAAGTTCTCAACTTGAAACATTTTCAAGTGAGGGTCATACTAGATTTATTATACAAGGTCTCATCGTTTTCTTTTCTTGTTTATTTAATGTTCACTATCCTAACGATGACAAGCATACATCATAAGAAAGCATTAAATAAACACAACATGTATCACATACATCCTATAATAAATAGATGATCATGAGCCTTTAATCCTATACGATCCACTTGAGCCAAAGTAGATCTAGGTCAATCTAAGGGTGATAATTAAAATACAAATAGACATATCTATTACATAAATATATCCCATACATTCATGGGCCTTGTATCCTCGCTTTTCCTCCGTCTTCATTTAATCTTCTTGTAATGTCCGCCAAATTACAAAAAGATTAACCTCACCGCCTAATTCTACTCTCATTACATTTGTAAAACTACAAGAAACCTTGGAACAATTCCAAGGGGAGATACATGGGAAGGAGATAGAAGTACATCAAGAATAAAACAGAGAAAGGTAAGACTCGTAGGCCTCATTTTAATTAAAACCCAAAAATAACCAATTATGCATAAAATTAAACCAATCACATTGGCCTAGGCTCCATGATCATCCAACTACCATGCTTAACATAAATCATCACATGATAATGAAAATATATAAATTTATCGATTATGTTATGTGCAATTTCTTTTAAATTTGGGATTTTTATGAAAAATAATTTTTCAAAAATTAAAATTAACATTTAATTTTAAAATAAAAAATCATAAACTTCACGTAACAGTTACGTAATGAGGTGGGATGGACAACAGTTCAACAAGGTTGCTGCCTATCGAGTGGTTGGGTAGACCACCCATCGGGTGGCTCGGTGCCCGCACGTTGGGTACCGGCTGCCCACTCGACGTTACACATCAGGTGGCTGGGCGCCCGCACAACGGGTGCCAGTAGGCAACCCGGCGCCCGACTTTGGGAGGCCGGCAGCCCACCCAACATCACACGTTGGGTGGTTGGGCGCCCGCACGTCGGGTGTCAGCGGGCGACCCGGTGCCCGATGTCGGGTGGCCGGCAGCCCACTCGACATCACACGTTGGGTGGCTAGGCACCGTACGTCGGGTGCTGGCTGGTGACCTGGCGCCCGATGTCGGGTGGCCGGCAGCGCACCCGACGTCACACGTCGAGTGGCTTGGCGCCGCACGTCGGGTGCTGGCTGGTGACCCATCATCTAATCTCCCAATTGAGCCTAGGGCATAGATGTCAAGTACGGTCCTTCTATCATCTAATCTCTCGATTGAGCCTAGGGCATGGATGTCAAGTCAAAACCCTATTAGCTCAATAACTATGTTTTCATTCCTAGTAGCTTGACTCGATGATGAATAATTAGAAAACCCCACGTCTAATTTTCATCCAACCTTGGCCAAAGATTTTAGAGTCAAGTACAGTGGAACACATAGGAGATTCACCGATTCATCTAGATAGGTGACGGATCCTTTGTTGTCGACTCATTAATCTCCATACATGAAGAAGTTACACCCAATATAAACCCCTTGTGATTGTCATGTAATCGAAAAATATATCAAAGTACAACATGACATGCACAAGGTTACCATGGTGCCTCAAGTCCAAGGACTAATTCTTGCACTATCGTAACGAGAAAATTCCCATTCGACAATAGAATATTTCCAATTGGAAATTTTTAGGTGGGGTTGTTTAGTGTACTTGTTTCCAACAAGCACCCGCATACATGCACTAGTGTCTCCACACCAATACCTATGGAACGAGGCATCCTCCTTTCGAGCCTACATCTATGCGCAAGTTTCAACGGGATCAATGATGTCCTATTTCATTAATCCTTAACTTGAAACATTTTAAGATCACAGCCTTAGAGGCATATTCCACGATCACCATTATATGCGCAACCATGCCCCATAGCTATATGTGATCTAAGGACTTTATCTAATTTTTATAATGAATTTAAGATAAAGATTTCCATTTAAATGATATTAATATAAATAAGAATGATTCGCAAGAGTATAAGAACGGCCAAAATAATTGGCATGCCGGGCACTACTCTAATAATCTCCCACTTGCCCTATAGACAATTGCCCTCGTATTAAAGCCCATCTTCTGAAGATGTCCTTCAAATACTTAGGATGAACATTTAGGATGAATCTAAAGAATACCATTTCTATCGTTCCTAATAATAAAATAGTTTGTTTTCTAGGGACACCACCTTCTTGAGAAGAAGGAATTTCTATCTAATAGAAATTGCTTGATCATAGAACTTGAAACAGTTCAAGAACCACAGTTTGTCTCACAAGTGGCAATGGTGTATGAACAAATTACTAAAACTTCTAGTACACAACCTCCAAAGAGATCTAAAAGGATCTCGGGGCTACTTATACGATAAGAGTCTCTTGCTAGAGAGCAGCAAGGAGGATTTTTAAATATTGATTTACCTAAGGAGTAAAGATGTCTGACATCAATTCGAAAATTGGGAAAATGCCATGCAATCCAAAATGGACTCTATGTACTCCAACAAGGTTTGACCTTGGTAGGCCCATTAGTGGGAATGGTTCCCATTAGCTGCAAACGGGTCTACAAATATAAATTGAAGAACATGGGGAGGTGGTGACCTATAAAGGCAGGACTGGTAGCAAAGTGTTGTGCTTATAGTCAAGGTGTTGACTATTGAGGATACTTTTTACTAGACGTGATGCTAAAGTCCATTTAGAGTATGCTAGTTATATCTACGTATTACGACTACTAGATATGGCAAAGGGATATGAAGACCGTATTTTTCAATAGGGGTATTGAGAAAAGGATATAAGAGATCTGTTAAGAACTCAAAATAAATTTTCCGAATGTGGAACATTCAATTCTCTAAAGCAATCAAATGGTTTGATTTCCTTAGGAATGCGAATGAGCTATATGTGTACAAGAGGGTTAGTGGGAGTATGGTGATGATTGTTGTGTTTTATGTTGATGACATTTTACTCATAGAGATGATGTAGAAATGTTGCAGTCAACTGAGACTTGTCATCTACAAAGTTCTCCAAGAGAGATTGGGGATAAGCATCCTGGGGATTGGGGATTGAGATTTATGGAGATAGATCTGAAAGGATGCTTGGACTATCCTAAATCCAAGTACATAAATTAGATGCTAAAAGGGTTTAGCATGGAAGAATCCTAGGAGAGATTTTTGTTTATGAGTCATGGGATTTTTCTTTCAAAGTCCTTGTCCCTAAAGACTTTTGAATGAAAGAGAAATAATGACTCACATATTTTATGCATCCTTGAAAGAAAGCATAAAATATGCAAATCTATGTACATGATTTGATATTAGAACTGCTCTAAGTGTTACGAGCAAAATATCAATCAATTTGATGCAAAAGCATTAGAAGCCATATGAAGTACTAAAGATTTCTTTTTGGAGTTCAGTTGTGGAGAAGTGAAACTTAGATGCTTCATCTAGTTTTTAGTCTAAAGTAGATAACTTGAAATCTATGTCTAAATTCATGTTCATCCTAAATGGTGGGACGGTTAGTTGGAAAGAGTTCCAAGCTTGTAACAACCGTAGATTCCACCACCGTGATTGAATACATCTTGGCATACGATGCTGCAAAAATGGATTGTTTGGATACAGAACTTAATCTAAATGTTAGATGTAGTTCCAACTATTGTTGATTGAGTACTGGAGTACTGCGATTACAATAAGGGATATTGCACAAGCAAAGAAGTCAAGGTCTCATCAAAGGATCCAAGCAGAAATAGATTAACGATACCCTGGTTATGAAAATCATTAGTAGAGGCAACATCAGTGTGGAAAGATTTGCCTCGATAGAAAATATAGCAGACCTACTGTTTTAGCCCTTTAGATAAGTATTTGAAGGACATCTTCAGAAGATGGGCTTTAATACGAGGGCAATTGTCTCTAGGGAAGTGGGAGATTGTTAGAGTAGTACCAGCGTGCCAATTGTTCTAGCCGTTCTTATACTCTTACGAATCATTCTTATATATATTAATATCATTTAAATGGCAATCTTTATCTTAAATTCATCATAAGAATTAGATAAAGTCCTTAGATCACACATAGCTATGGGGCATGGTTGCGCATATGATGGTGATTGTGGAATATGCCTCTAAGGCTGTGATCTTAAAAAGTTCCAAGTTAAGGATTAATGAGATGGGACATCATTGATTCCGTTGAAACTTACGCATATGATGTAGGCTCGAAAGGAGGATGCCTCGTTCCATAGGTATTGGTGTGGAGACACTAGTGTATGTATGTGGGTGCTTGTTAGGAACAAGTACACTTAACTACCCTACCTGAAAATTTCCCAATTGGAAATATTCTATTGTCAAATGGGAATTTTCTCATTACGATAGTGCAAGAATTAGTCCTTGGACTTGAGGTACCATGGTAACCTTGTGCATGACATGTTGTACTTTGATGTATTTCCCGATTGCATGACAATCATAAGGGGTTTATATTGGGTGTAACATCTTCATGTATGGAGATTAATGAGTGGCCAACAAAGGATCCGTCACCTATCTAGATGAATAGGTGAATCTCCTATGTGTTCCACTGGACTTGACTCTAAAATCCTTGACCAAGGTTGGATGAAAATTAGACGTGGGGTTTTCTAATTATTTATCATCGAGTCAAGCTACTAGGAATGGAAACAAAGTTATTGAGCTAATAGGGTTTTGACTTAATATCCATGCCCTAGGCTTAATCGGGAGATTATATGACGGAAGGACCGTACTTGCATGGTATTCATAATTGAAATAGGTTCGCACATTCACCTTAGACTAGATGCATTGCTAGATGTTTCCCATGTCTTGTGGGTTCTTGGAATTAATGAGTTAATTTCAAGAGAATTAATTAATTGGATTAATTAATCAGAACAAATAATTGTTCAACTAAGTCACAAGAGTTGTGAGCCCACGGCTAGTTTAAAGTGAACCTAAGGGGTCACACACAAAACTTGGACAAGTCCATTTCTAGCCTAGAAATTAATCCAAGTGTTGGATTAAATTAATTAATGGGGTTAAATTAATTCAAGTGTGGAATTAATTCAATTAATTAATTAGATTAATTGATTGGACCTAATTGGATTAGGAAGCCCAATTGGAACATTTAATTAATTGATTGGATCAATTAAGTAAGATGAGCCTAATTAATTAAATGAATTAATTTAATTGATTGAATCAATTAAAGTAGAGCCTAATTGATTACTTAGACCTAGGCCCATTAGGTGTGGGCTTGTAGGAAGCCCATTAGGAAATTAGATTGGGAATCCAATTCCTAGAGGAAGTTGAATTGGAAATTCAGTTTCTATGAGGTAATAAGGAAAAATGAAAGTTCTTATGGGATAAGGAAACTTACCAAAAGAGTTGGAGATAACAAAGGAAGAAGAGTCTTATATAGAAAAAACTTGTCATAGTCTTGATTGACAATCTTCTTGGATATTTTTATGGGGATTTTAATTGCAGATTTTTGTGAAGAAAAATAGTTTTCTTTCATCCCCAAAAATTCGTCCCTCATTTCTTTTCAATCTCCAAAAGTTCACCAACCTTTTATCTAGTTTAATTCTTGATTTAATTATTGAATTAAGAATTAAATTAACACCTAAAACACTAATTTTTAATGTGTTATTGTTCCAAACAAAATCATTTTGGGATAGAATTATCGAATCGAAAACTACTAGTATAGGATTCGGTTGCAAGTGGGCATCCAAGGTGTTGATACCGTTAGAGGGATAACATTTGGGATCCTAGAAGCGAATCAGATTTCAATCAAAGGGGTTTTGAATTGAAGAACATGGAGATACTTTCATTCAGGGATAACGATTTGAATCGTTTCAATCTCTACATCAGCCGGAGTGCAAATCAAGGTAAGAGTTTCTAAAACTTTCTTACTTTAACTATCAAAAAACGCACAACTGAGTAATCGCGAAAGGGTTCTGGGATTCATTTTAATTACATGTGATGTAATGTATATTTATGTTTTTGAAAAATTTTAAATTCCGCTGCGTATACGTTTCTAGCGAACCCAACAAAAGCATGAGGTAAGCTCACCTATGCACAAATTTTAGGTTCTACTTGCTCCTCCTTACTTCCCTTTTCTTCCTTCACTTTTTTCTTTACTTGGAACCAGTTGAGAGCAACTTCTAAATTTTAATATGGAGGTTTGGAAGGTGAAATATCTCAGAAAATTCTTTTCGTTCGTGGTTCAAGGATAGAAATGAGGAAATGTTGAGGTGGTAGCTTGAATTGGCAAAGCTTGAGTTGGCAAGTGGTGGTTTGAATCTGATGTTACAGATACTTTATACAGCTGTAATATAGTGTTTATCATTATTTATTTATCTATTTACAACCTATTTTAATTTTCATACGATTCGGTAATAAATTCTACCCTAATTTCTTAACCGTTCATTCGATCTCTAAACCAATTGGCATCCGATTCTTAAATGATTGTCTTGTTTGCATTTCTAAAATCATATGCACATATTCACCTTCTAATATGACACTTAAATCACATTATATCATGTTCAATATCCCAAGTATGTTAATTTACAAATATACACTTTTGAAATAACTTGATCAAATCAAATTAAACCATATAAACTTACTAGTGACATATTTTACACTTCTAAAAATTATAACGTGTAACCTAGTAATATTCATTATATTGATACCTAACTTTCTTATTATCCCAATGTAGAATTGACCATTTCGGTTAGGAGATTCGATAATCAATATCGTGCGAGGGCTTCAAAATTAAGTTTAATGATCAAGAACGCCGTATTAAATAAAATAAATTATATGATGTCAATATAAATGCAAATAGCATGCAATTAATATGTAATGCATGAATCATATTTGGCCCGATGAGTAGTGAGAGGTTCGGGTATCACACATACCCCTGATTTGATGCAATTTTCGATTTTCAATTTTGATTGCTTGTTTAACAAAATTAAAAAACTACAGTTTCACGATTATACCTTTCAAGTAATCCAGTTGATAAAGGGTAAAGAGGAATTCAGATTCCTTAAACTACTCTCGAATAATTTTGATGGCCTCTCAAAACGTTCACCAAGGACTCCAAGTGTAGTCCCTACATTGTGTATTTATATACAGAATGTAGTCGTGACCTAATCCCATTATGTCTCCAACTCCAACTCTAATTAGTCCCCTAATCCAATTAGGAAACCTTCTCCTTCCGTATCTCTTATTTCTTTCACTTCAAGATAAATTATTTCCATCTTTATTAAAACTCTTTAATTCTAGCAATTAAAAACCTCTAACCCCTATGGGCTTGGACTCTAATTAATTTATTAAAGTTTAATTAATTGAACCCCTCAATTAATTAAAAATCCCAATACAATTAATTAGTTAGTTCTATCATAGGCCCCTAATTATATTAGGCCTAATTAAAATAATTATTGGTTAAATTAATTTAACTCCTTCAATTAATTTTAGGTCAAGCTAATATAATTTATCTCCATCAATTAATTACTTCACTCTCAAGTGCCCCTAATCATTATTAGGTTCAAATAAATAATCATATTATTTATTTGAATAAATTAATTCTAACTCAAGTTGATTAATCTCCATTAATCAACTTAATCGGACACTTTGGATTACAAAATAGATATAGAAGTGGATTATTTCGATTTGTATGTTACCATTAGGTTCACAACTAAGCTATCAATGAGTTTGCAACCTTTGAAACTTATGAATAAATTTAGTATTATGATTAATTAATCCGCTTGCAATTAACCCCTTAATTCCAAGAACCTAAAAAATCAAGGGAAGAACCTAGTAGTGCATCTCAACTACCTAGTCTTAGGTGAATAGCAAGTGAACCTATAGTTATTACGAGTACCATGCAAGTCCGATCCCTCCATCAACTAACCTCCCAACTAAGTTTAGGGCATATATTATTAGTCAAAATCCTATTTGACTTAATAACTATGATTCTATTTCAAGTCACATTGATCCTTGGATGAATCACTAGAAAACTCTATGTCTAGTATTCATCTTGCCTTGACCAAGGTCTTTAGGATCAAGGACTATGAAAACTTAAGAGATTCTCCTTTTCTACCAGATAGGTGACAGATCCTTTATTAGCTACTCATTGACCTCCATACATGAAGATCATACACCCAACGTAAGCCCCTTATGATTGTCATACAATCAGGAAATACATCAAAGTGTATGATGTCGTGCACAAGGCCACTATGATGCCTCAAATCAAATGACTAATTAATGCAATATCATGACTAGAAAATTCTCATTCGACAAACAATGCTTTCCAAATGAGAATTTCCTAGTAGCCCATTCAGTGTACTTGTTCCTTAACAAGCACCCACACACATGCACTAGCGTCCCTATGTTAATGTCTATGGAATGAGACATTCTCCCATCTCAATGAACACTCGACTCAGAACATGTTTAAGATCAAAGCCATAGAGGCATATTTCATGATCACCATCATATGCATGACCATGCCCCGTAGCTAAAAATGATCTAGGGACTTTATTTAATTGATAAAAATAATTAAAGATAAATAAATACCTTTTATTTATTAAAACATTATGAATAAGACTATTTTTACAGGAGTATAAAAGCTCGGCGCTAATTAGCTCACCAGGTATTACTCTAACACTAGCGTCACTACGCCAATGTCCATGGAGCGAGGCATCATTCTCATGCGAGCATGCATCGTATACGTGAGTCTATTGGGCTATTTGATATCCCATCTCAAAACCTCCTCGACTTGAAACTAATTTAAGACCAAAGCTATAGGGGCATATTCCATGATCACATCAAATAAGTAACCATTACCCCTAATGGCAATTCAGAAAATCTTATTTTCTAGTGGGCTTAAGGCCCAATCAATATATCGTATGCCCTAATTTTATGAGCCCATAAAACATATTGAAAAGTAGTTAACTTTTAACGATTGCATCTCCATGCAACCTCAAGACATTTTGCCTCACTTCTTCCCATATACCCTAATTTTATAACCCCATATAGTACTAAATGTCAAGCAAGACCCATCAAACCTCAATGTAGATGGAGCAATGTTCCACGACTTATGGCTAACATAGTAATGAGTCCATCCCATGCGCATCACTTTGCTTAGTAAAGATCAAACTTTCCTTTATGGAGTCATTCCATAACTCATAGCCAATGATAAAGTAAGGTAGTATCGTCCTGTCAACTACTTTTGATGGTAGGCATAGATTATTGGGTCCAACCCAATTTTATCTATATTTGCTTCAAATCAAAATTTAAAAATTCATTTACTTGATTTTTAATCCAAGTAGAGTATTTATTTTACCAAGACCTCATCAATTTTAATCTTAGTTTATTTAATGTGTTTTCATTCAATTGACGGCACACATATCGTTTGAAAATATTAAATAAATCCTACGCATGCATCAAATACATACATAATTCGGATGATCATGGATTAATCCTATGTGATCAATTTGAGCCAAAAAAGGATTTAGGTCAATATAAGGGTAGTAAAATAGAAATGAAAACTAATTTCTATTACATGAATATATTCCATACATTCATAGGCCTTTTCTTAATTCTTTACCTTGGTCCTTCTCTTGTCCACCAAAAACCAAAAGAAAAATCTCACCCTATTCTACTCTCATTTCAAAAATGTAAAGTACTACAAGGAAATAATAAGAGACTCATAGGCCCCCTTTCAAAAATTCAATGATAAACAAATTCAATCACAGTGGTCTAAAAGGCTCCATGATTATCCCATACATGCCAATAAAAACATCACATAAATTTATTAAAGCATGTAAATTTACCATCCATTTAAATTGTAATTTCACGACTTGGGATAAAATCTCAATTTTTCAAGAAAAATACTTTTTCAAAATTTTAAACATTATCATTAAAAAAATTAAAAAATCAAATTTTGCAATTCCACACGACAAGGATGTCTCACACGCTGTTGTGCCATGTATTTTCCCTCTTTCAATTGAATTGAATTCAATCATACATGTTTTGTTAAGAATTAAATTAATTGCAAAATGATTTTATCCCAATCTGAAATACAAAAAAAATAATCAAAAAAATACATGTACACAGAGAATTTGTTTGAAGTTTTTTAGGTTTATATTTCTTAAAAGATGGGTTGAATATGGTTTAGAATATATAAAGAAAAATTTATGCTATAACTAAGAAATTAAAGTAATAAAAGTAATGATGAATGATTATTTATTTTTTCTACCTCTTTTAAATGCCACAATTGTAATCCATTCATAATGAAGGTTCTAATGGGAAGATATTATCAAAATCCACTTGTGATCCTATGTCCTCAATGTTCTCCATCAGCAAGTCCATCGGTAGATAAGACTAAGGAGGAGTTTGTAGAATATCGACAACAAGTCGATGATCCGATATGAAGTTTTAATGAAAAAGTGAAAAAAGTGTAAATTTTATATAGTATTGTCCTTAAAAATTATAGTTGTAGGTTAATTATATCACTTAATTACTTTAATTAAGAGGGTAATCTCAAAAATAAAAATGTATAAGGCAGATGGGAAGATCATTGCAAGATGTGATTTGAAAATGGATAAGAAAGATGAGTAACCGAGAAGTAGGTAATTACTTATTTCATTACAATTAGGTTAAAAGTGCTTTAGAAGATGCCAAACCTAGACTAAGTAGGTGGATTCTCTTACTCCAGGAATTCAATATTATGATTCAAAATAAGAAAAGAGTAGAGAATGTTGTGCCTGATCATTTGTTGAGACTTGTTCGTGATGACTCATTTCAAACCACAATCATTAATGACACTTTCTCTGATGAATAACAATTAAATGTTTCTATTTTACCTTGGTTCATTGACATTGTTAATTTTCTTGTGACAGGAAAGATGCCATCGCATTGGAACTCCTAAGACGGACGCTTTGAGGTCCACTTACACGTGGCCCCAAGAGGCACATTACAAGGTAGAAACGGGATGTTTGGGTTGATCGAATTCCTTTGCAGTAGGTATACAACATAGGAAATTGACGTCGGCCAAAGTTGATGTGCACTTGTGCCAATGACTACAGAGGTGCGCAAGACACATTATCGCTGCCCGAGTAGGGATCCATCATGCCCACACACACTAATGACCACTCACGCGCTATTACATATGCAATGTCCTAGCACGCAAGCCATTACCCGCCATCCCAAACCAAAATGAAGCATCGCGGGCAGCAAACAATAATGCCCTGCTAGGCACGCTTGTAGGGGACTAACACTAATAACCACAAGAGCCCGTGCTGGTAGCTTCTCAACACTCAAAATAGGAGCTCACCATGCCAATGGGTTGCCCTTATTAATGGAAAACTTTGCCACGCACGCCCGACCTTGGGTAGCCATCGATCGCACACAACACAACAGGTCGCTCGCTCAAGCTTCCTATTAGAACAACTCACTCGTTTCTTACTAAAACTCCACTAACACAAGCGCACGACCAATTGAGAGAAGGGATCAGGGTATCGGGTGCTGCAAGGAGGCCAAAAAAAATCTTATTGGCACATTAACTCAAAAATATAAATTTTTAAAAGGTTGAAAATATTAAAAAACAATAATTGTAAACTAAGGCCTGATATAGCGCATGCTCTAAGTGTCACGAGCAGATATCAGTCTAATCCAGGGAAAGAATATTGGAAGGCCTTTAAGATGATCTTTAAGTACTCGAGAAGGATGAAGGATATCTTTTTTATATACAGAAATTGAGAACTAAAACTAGAGGGATATATAGACTCTAGTTCTCATTGTAATATAGACAATTTCAAGTCCATGTCTGGATATATATTCACCCTAAATGGGGTGCACTTAGTTGGAAAAGTTCCAAGCAAGATACGACCATAGACTCTACTACTGAGGCTAAATATTATTGGATCAAATGCAACAAAAGAAGCTATTTAGGAAAGAAACTTCATTCAAGGGTTGGGTTGTTGGGTTCGTGTGATCTAGGGGTATGCATAGTGAAAAATAAAAAAATTTAAAAACAACATACCATAACAATTACAACAGTACCCTGAATCCAATGCAATTTTTAACGATCTTGTAATTTTCAATAGTGTAATAAATAAATTAAAATAATTTCAATTTATACCTTTCGATGTACTCTGGTTATCGTAGGGATTAAAACAATCCATTGCTAGCCCCTTTCTGAATTTCTGTTCATAGGGATCTAAGCGTCTCTCCTCTAAAGTAGTCCACACTTTGAGCAAGAACACGAAATCAGAATTCCACTCGCAATTCTAATTCCTCTACTAACCTAGTTTATGGAGTGAATATAGTGAATATTAATTCTTGTTATCAACTTGTGATAAAAGAATTAATACTTAAATGAAAAGATGGAATTTTGGTGGAATAAATAATGCATAAAGAAAAATAATTTTCCCCTTAATATTTCCAATATGGCTGAAAATTTGAAGGCTACAACTAGCCTTGAATTTTCAGCTCTTATGTTTTAAATAGGGGACTCAAAAATTCCAAGAGTCTCACTCTTAGTATTTTTGGTCTCCTTTTAATTGGTTGGAAGATATTTGGCTGTCCCAAAATTCTCTATCTCTATCCCTCTATATCTTCCAAAGATATTTAGGGTCTCCCAAGAATTTCAAACTCTTGAGTTTTCATCATTTTTCAACAATATTCATAGGCCTCTCCTAATGGGTCTCTTTAAATTAGACTTGGACTTAAAATAAATCCCATAATTAATCCAATTAATTGTTTAAACCAAATTAAATTAATTGATTAAATTTCAATGACTCATGACCAATCGTTAGAAAACCCCTGTCTAACATTCATCCCGTCTTGGCCAAGGACTTGTGAGTCATGAACTATGAAAATATAGGAGATTTACTTGTTTTGGCAGATAAGTGATGGATCCTTTGTTGACCACTCATTAACCTCCATGTATATTAATGCAACTCCAGCGTACCCCATTTGTCACTGTTAGGCAATCAAAAGATACATCAAAAATAGAACACGACATGCACAAAAGCTACCGTGGTGCCTTAATTTAAAGACTAATCCTATTTGACAAATAACATTTCCAATTAAGAATTTCCAATGGGTCTGTTCAGTGTACTTGTTCTTTAACAAACATCCACATACATACACTAGCGTCACATAGGTCGATAAGAGAATGGCGAGTACATGCATCACTTTTAGCATCAATTCTCACTTGGAGGCATTTAGTCATCATCCAACGCATAATAGCTTAATGTCACTAGCTTTGCAACCAAGTGTGGTGACCAATTGTGCATGATTTCTCTCATACTAGGCTGAATTACTATTGTAACACTATCATCAGTAGCTTAAAACTAACCTATCTCACAACAGTCTAAATCCAGTTCATGTTCTCTATTGGTGGGTGAACAATCCAAAACTAGGTCAATTCTACTTCACAATCTCTAGGAAGAGCCATCATCGAAGGATCAAAAAGCAACATTGCTATAAAAGCTTGGCTGCTATAAGCCAAATATCTTCGTGGTAACCTTTCTGACACTTCCAGCTTCAAATTTTGAAGGTCTAAAGAATCGTTAGACAACACTTTTATAGTTTGTATTCATACTAGAAATTAGAATAAAACCAGATTTTACCCTTCAATTCCATATGAGATATCTATTCTTGTTGTGCTCATCTTAGAAGTCCACAAAATCGGCCACATTCATCCAAGGGTGAGGGTTAATTGGATTGGTTATTTTTTAGTGAGTTTGACTCTTCCAAAACAACTATTTTAACATATGGAAATTTGGGAAAGGATAGAAATTATGGGATAATATTGGGCCACCTATTTTTCTTGATATGGCCGAAAATTTGAGGGGATGATCCTACCCTAATTTTCAGGCACTTCAAAGAAATAAGAGGGAATTTTTTTATCTTCCTTAAACACTTTTCTCTTCCAAAACCTCTTCCAAGATAATCAAAAATTCTCTTTGATTATTTTATGTATTGAATTCTTATATCCACAAGTTGGATTAAGAATTAATACACATAAAAAGCACTCCAAACTAGATTAGTAAAAGAATAAAAAATCATTAGTGAGATTTTAATTCGGTGTTCTAGTCCAAACATGTGGACTATCTTTAGAGGGAAGACATTTAGATCTCTTTTGAACTTTTGCAAAAGTGATTGATAGAAATTAATTGCTACATACCCTACGGCAATCGGAGTGCATTAAAGGTAAAAATTCAAGACTTTATTTACTCTTTCGTAAAACTACAAAAAACATGCGATCATTAGAATTGCTTCGAACATTGGGTGATGCAATAATTGTTGTTGTATATGTTTATTTTTAAATTCCACTGTGCACACCCCATAGTTATAGCGAACCTAACATATACATAACAAATATCACAAGATAAGGCACAATTCCATCAATTATGAGATAAAAACATCCAAATTTGTTCCTTTGAGAGTGTTGAAAATGTGTCAAATTATGAGCTTATCACCTCCCATTGCCCTGTCTGTAGTGTGCCGAGGGGAAAAAAATGTCTCTTGAATTTTCAAAACAACTCTCAATAATGGATATCTCCGCTCTCGCAATGATAAAGAATGTACCAAATACAAACGAGGTATGAATTACAGAATATCATAATCTATTGCGTCTTTAAATGAAAGTTGTGCCTGAAGACATTAGGATGAAGGCACATCTGCCTAGGCATCACACATCATGTTGCCCCCCACCCGTGCTCTTATGGGCGATCGCAAGTTTTTTAAGGTGGATATTGGTCTCTCGTGTACCTCCTCAACGGCGGACTAGGCCTAAGTCCCCTAAAAAGGGGCATTGGAGAGCGTGAGAGCCCTATCATGCCCAGAACCTATCGCACCATGAGGCGCTATCAGCAAGTTGAGTTGTTTGGTAATGCAACCCTAATCTTGTGAGACCAATAGCGAACAAGTAATGTGGTAATGCAGTAAATTCCATCCAAGGCTAAATACGGGCGAGAGACCGATAACGAACAAGTACCATGAGGAAAATATGAAAAGGACTTTGAAAATAGAGTCAAAGAGTGATTGAAATTATTGGGATAAAAGCAGACAAGGGCTGGAGATGTATCCCGATCAAATGTAGAATAATTAGATCCAGACAGCCAATCAACTCTAGGTGCGGACCAGCATAAATTAAGACGACGGGCAAAGCCTCAACAATTGATCATGGTAGACAGTATACGTCTTTGGCGTGCTTCAGCAACTACATGCTCCCTATGTTGGCCAATAGGCTCCCCATTCGACTTGCCTTGAAACTCAAACCAAGAAGTCTAATATGTGTGCGAGTCAATAGGCTGGTAAACCCGTAAGGTGCAAGGAAACTTGTTAGGTTCACAAAATCATAGGATAGCATACCTGGTAGAAATTTAAAATATTTCAATAATTAAATAGAAACATACGTGACATGTATAAGTGCTAATCCTTGATTTAATGTGATTTTTGATTTATGTTTTTAATTTTTTGCTTAATTAAATTAAATGACTTAAATTTCGCAATTATACGTTTTAAAAAATCTATTGATGAAGGGTATGAAAGAATTTAAATTTCTCAAGCTCCACATATACACCTTCGCAAGCTTCCCATGGACTCTTTTGTTGGATCTCTCAAAAAGGTTGACCAAAAACTCCAATTGTAGCCCCACCACAAGGATAAATCCTTGCTAATGAATTTAGTATTCTTGTTTCTAATACAATTTGGAGTGACGAACAATTCTTAAATCACATTGGATCTGGGGTACTGCTGTAATTTTTATGGCATTTTTATTTTAAAAAATTTATTTTTCCATTGCGCATACCCCAGAATCAAGTGAACCCTATACACTGTAGTCCTTAGCCAAGGCAACAAGAATGTTAGACGGGGCTTTCTAATGATCCATCATGAGTTATTTCAATTTGAAATGGAATCATAAGTATTAAGTCATTTAGGGTTTCAACTTATAATCTATACCCTAGACTCAATTAGGAGATTAGTTGATGGAAGAATCTTATATGTATAACACTTGTATTTGAAATAGGTTCGTTCGCTATTTCACCTAAGACTAAGTAGTCATGATACACTTGTTAAGTGGTTTCCTTGACTTGTGAGGTGCTTGAAATTAAGGAGTGATTTCAAAATGGGTTAATTAATTAGATTAATTATTATTCATAAATTACAAATATTGCAAGTCCACTACTAGCTTAATGCGAAGTTAAAGGGTCACACACAATTTGAGATGGAGTTCTAATCTCGAAATTGATTTAAGGAGTTTGATACAATTAATTAACCCATTTTGAAATAACATTACAAGTCCACTACTAGCTTAATGCGAACTTAAAGGGTCACACATAATTTGAGATGGAGTTCTAATCTCAAAATTGATTTAAGGAGTAAGATATAATTAATTAATAGAGATTAATTAATTAGGGCTTAATTTAATTCAAGCAGTTGAATTAATTATTCAATTAAATAATTAAATTATTTAATTGGACCTAATAATATTAGGGAGTCGAATTAGAGTGACAAAATTAATTAATTAGATCAATCAATTAAGTTAGCCCTAAATTAATGTAATAGTAAAATTAATTTACTCAATTAAATTATTGGATTATTTAACTGGGTTTAATATAATTAGATGCGCTTGATGAAATTAAATTAATTAATTATTATTAATTAACTGAATTTGGGCTCAATCAATTAATTGGATTAATTGTTAGATTTAATTTAAAGTCCAAGCCCAATTCACAATGACCTATTAGCAGAGGCCCACTAGAGTTATTTGAAAAAGATGAAAGACAAAGAATAAGATAGTTTTGGAATTATCTAATATGATTTTTTAAAATATTTCTACGTATCTTGGGAAGATACAAGAGGATATGTGGTATCCTCGGAGATAGAGTTAGTGATTTTTGAGAGATCTTGTGATCAACCAAAAATCTTCCAACCAATAGTAAAGGAAGCCGAAAATTCTAAGAGTTGGAGTATTAAAATTTTTGGCCACCACTATAAAACGAAGGGAGCCAAAAATCTGAATGAGTTCTTGAAATTTTTATTTTATTAACAAGAAAAATGAAGGAAAACATTTTCTCCCAATTTATTCTCCCTCTTCTTCCTTTAATCAAATTGTCTTTTGATTGAACAAAAGTATTCCATTCTTACTACTACTGAAGAATTGATACTCACTCAAAACCACTCCATAAACTAGATTAACAAAGGAATTAGAATCGCTACTGGGATTTTAATTTTATGTTCTAATTACAGAGGGAAGACTACTGGGATTCTAATTATAGAGGGAAGACACCTAGATCCCTGCGAACCAATTTCTGTATAAAGGGCTAGCAATTAATTACTTCTACCTCTTCTATAATTGGAGTGCTTAACTTATAAATCGAAAACCCTCTTTACTATTTTGTTTAGACAATTATAAATGCGAAATCAATAATCACATTGAACTAGGGGTGATGCCATATTTGAAATGGCATGTTTTGTTTTAAATTTTTAAATTTTCACTATGTACAGCTTGCGATTAGGTGAACCTAAAAGTGTTATTAGAGCCACGATTTATGCATTTTCAATTAAGTTTCAATTTACCCCTTTAGGATTTAATTATTAAATTCTATGTTGGAATTACAATTTATGATTAGGAATTAATTTTGTAATTTTAATTTAATTGTTAAATTTTAGACACAACAAAACATCGCGAGACCACCGTTGAGTTATGGCAATTGTCGTTGGGCCAGGGACAGGAGTGCCATCGATTGGGTATGCGTGGGGGCTACTATTCATGTGTCCTTCTCGCCGGTAGTGCACTAGCCAAGATAGTAGGGCATACAAACTTTGCGTGTGATTGGGGATGGGAGATGCCCTCATGTACAGTGATGGGTGCTAGGCACCCGATGTGTGCACAGGCACGCTAACAGCAGGCTGTGTGCACTTGCATGTGATAGGTGTGCGCACAGCTGGGCAGCAATGCGCACATATTGCTGGCAGGCTGTGAGCATGTTCATGTGATAGGTTCACACATAACTGGGCAAGCTTGCGCGCCTGTTGGGCTTTTGGACAACCCCATCATGTCTAGTTGCAAAATTCAATTTTGTAGTTTTTAATTAAATTATTAATTTTAATGAAAGGCACCTGACATGCACGTAAGCCAGCTTATTGGCATCAATCAGTATGCTTCGATGTTGGAGAGCATGTTGTTTATGTGTTTGGCTATTGGACAGCACCATCGTGTCGTGTTGTAAATTCTATTTTAGAATTTTTAATTAACTTATTAATTTAAAATTTTGAAAAATTAGTTTTTCCCTGAAAAATGGGTTTTTCCATGAAGATGTTAGGCCTAATAGAAAGGCTCGAGTCCCTTAGAGTTGTTATGGATAATAAACTCTATATAGATCTCTTCATGCAGTCTCTGCCTCCATCATTTGACACCTTCATTATCAACTTCAACATGCTTAGGATGAAAACTAGCCTTACTAATCTGGTCAACATGTTGAAGACGACTAAGTCCATAGTAAAAAAGGACAAGTCGGTCATGCTTATTGGATCCTCATCTAAATAGAAGGCTGCAAAGCCCATGAATAAGAAAGGGAAGGGGAAAAGTTCCCCAAGAACCTATAAAATAAAGGAAACTAGTAGGGTCTCGAAGTATTCCAACAAAGACGATGATAAGTGTCATTACTGTGGCAAACCTAGGCACTAGAAGAGAGACTCGAAGGAGTACCTTGCGAGCTTGAAGAGTTTAGGTATATATTTTATTGAAGTTAACTTTATTAGTTAACAATGATTCTTAGGTATTGGAATTCAGCTGTAGGATTCATCTTTACAATGATTTACAGGTGATGGCAAGATGCAGGAGGCTAAGTAGAGAAGAGACGATCCTACAGTTGGGGAATGGAACAAAGGTTATTGCATTAGCCATAGGAACTGTTAGCTTAGCTTTAGAAAATGAAGTTGTTTTAGTTTTAAATAATTATCTTTATGTTCTAGAGTTAGTTGAGAATATTATCTTCATTCTTGTTTTGGATGGAGAAGGTTAATAATTTACAATAAATGATGGATTTGTTCTATCTTCAAATGTTCTTCTTTGATATATACTGGAATATAGATGAATAGTTTATATACTATTACTCCCCATAACTCTCTTTTCCATATTCAACAAAATAAAAGGAAATTAGATAATTATAGTTCCAAATTCTTATGGCATGCTAGAATAGGTCATATCTCTTATAAAAGAATCAACAAGTTGATCCAATTACTAAATCCTAGGAATAAGCAAGGAATGCCAACATGTGAATCATGTCTCCAGGGAAAGATGACCAAAATCACCATTTGTCGGATAAGTGGATTGAGCCAAAAATTTGTTGGATTTAATCCATACAGATTTATGCAGGCCATGAAGTGTTAGTGCTCGAGGGTTATTGTCACAACTTCCCAAACATATGTATACATATATACACATATATATATAACATGTGCAACATAATTTGTGCATGTATGCGTGTGTATAACTTTTTTGTTCTAACTAGTTAGTTTGACATAACACTAACAAAGTAAAGTGCATTAACATCATGTAACATTGTATATAGATAGATAGTTATTTGAATGATAAAAAGGTCTATCAATATCATCACAAAACTTAGACTCGTTTACAATGGAGTTTTAAAAGTGATATACAAGATAAGGTCACTAATATAATATAATAGACCGTAAAATCAAAATCACAACCTATAAAATAGCCCCAGCAGGTCGTCATCCATGTATATCGATCTTTGAAAGCCTATATGAGCTCCACAGCCAGCCCAGTAAACTAGATGACTCAAATCTTACCATGCTTATGTACAAAACATGAACTATGTGAGCTAACGCTCAGTAAGTGATAATCATGCATGTTGAAGGATAATCTAACATATATGCGATGCATCTCTATGAAATGACGCCAAAAATGCAAGCTCATGAACCAAAACAGTTCATTCAAAATCATTTTCCATCACTGGGCCCTTGGCCTACCAACAATGCATCGGATAGAGCTCTAAACAATATCAATAATCACATGGCCATAAACAAATTGACTCAGTCCAGGGGCCATCTCTTGGGATCACCAGAGGCCCACCCTTGGCTTCCCCTATGATCCTCTAGAAGTCTTCCCTCCAGCAGAGTCAATAAGGGCACAATTAAGTGGTTCACCCTCTCGTAACCACCAGAGGCACACCCCCTATCAACCCCTATGATCCTCTAAGAAGTAACACTCGTGGCGTCCCAAAATATCACATAAGTATACCTCACATGCCTCGGTGCACTAGTAGTGGCCAACCAAAAAAATTTCTTTCTGAAAATAATGTCATGCATGCAAAACCTCAACTGTAAGCACGTGTTATGCATGCACGTGTAAATACTGATGAATGGCATGTTTAATGACACAACAGATCCCATGTCCCATCATCCAAGCAACCTATGCACTATAAGATATTTATAATACTCCTAATACACTCATCAAGACACAAGGATCACATTTAATATAGATAAGGCAAGAAATACTATGTCCATGCATTATAGTTGCAAAATAGATTTTCACTTACCATTAATTGATCGTATCTTACTTCTTAGTTTCTTAGGTGTTACTCCCCAACCTTAGGTGTGAATAATCTATAAAAAAATAAGATATCAATCACTATCCTCAATCAACAAGTTCATTATGCTTAATCCTATACAAGGACATTGAATTTCAATTTAACTATGTAACAATCAAACTTTACTACTTAACGGTGTGCACTCCACTACCTTTTTTCCCAAACTTCTGTTCATTTGCCATTGGTAACTATTTGATGCCATTTTCTTTAACAACTTATATGCTTACTTAGGAGTTTTCCTCATGATTATGCCTCCCACCATTGCATCCATCATAGCTCATTTGGTGGGTGACAAACCATTGTAGAATTTTTACACTTGAAGCTATGTAGGCAAACTATGGTATGGGCACCTCCTCAACAAATCCTTGAACCTCTCATAACCTTCATACAATGACTCCAATTCAAATTGTACAAATATGGTGATGTTGTTCCTCATTTTTGTTGTTTTAGAAGTTCTGAAAATTTTGTTACAAAAATATTTTTTCCCATCACTGATAATAGATCTAGGAATTCTAAATCGACTTAAAATATTTTCTTTAAAAAAAATTATCACTATTTTGTGATCATTGTTTTGACAAGGAATTGCCTCGATCCATTTTGAAACATAATCTATAGCAACCAATATGTAAAGAAAACTAAATGATAATGGAAATGGCCCCATAAAATCAATACCCCAATAGTCAAATATTTCAACCACTAGGATAGGGTGTAGTGGCATCATATTTCTCTTTGGAATGCTTGTGCCATGGCCTTCCATGTAGTAATTGATCTGGTTGGTAATTAATTAAACTAACTCATGGCTTTACCATAAAAAAAGTAGAAATAATCTCAGCCTAATAGCATCATCGGGGTCACTCCATTGTGTTTAAAAGTATCACAAATCTCCAAGAAGTTTGTGATGTGGGTCTTGGGGTCATCACTAGGTAAACCACCATATTGAATTGAAGTTTGAATCATTTAAATAATTACCAGTTAATCTTAAAAGTGTTTGCTTATATTGTTGGCCTCCTAATACTCGAATTGGTCCTATTGATCAAAGGTTTAGCATAATCCAATAATGATCTATTCTCCATATCTTGCTTATTGTTGGTCATTCTTTTTTCTTTTGCCTCCCTTATTAACAAACAAACAGTTCTCCTTTTTTCGGGTCGTAATGGCTCAAGATCCCATGTACATGACCAGGGTCATGTACTAAGAACAACAATGAAAAACAAGAACTCTCAAAGTAACCTGAACAAAGAGAAGAAAAAAAAGAGCAAAAGCAAATAAATGGTCAAACTACAACTAGACAATTAAATTTGATATCACACAAAAATACACTCCCCAACAATAGCTCCAAAAACTTGGTGACACCAAAATAAGTAGTACAAATCGCAAGTGCATGGTGTCAACAAGTAATAAAGAGTGAGTAGAGTATCATATCAGTAGAGAGTATGTGTGTAAGTACTAAATATAGATTCCTTATGTTGTATTTGACCTAATAATTTTTGTGGTGTTTGAATTAAAATACAAGAACTAAGAAATTAAACAAAAGCAAATAAAACCCATGAAGATTGAGGGATTGAATTCGAAACTAAGGAGAGTGAAGGCATTGGTTATCCACCCTATATTATTATGAACCTAGTCTAATTGTGATTAGCAATGATGTGGGTTATGTGATGGCGGGTCTTCCTAATGTAATTGGTGTTTTCTCTCGAGTCGGACCAAATTTACCCCTAGTAGGCCACCGACACCATCTCTAGTTATGGTCCATCCTACTAAAAGTGCATTGCGCTTCATAAATTCCACTAGCTTTGGATTTTTACACCTCTGACTACCACATGTACTTATGCAAATATCTTTATAGGGGTTGGTCCGAGGCATATACTACACATTCATTATTGCAACCCCACATCTCGATCCTAATTACAATTATTAAAATCAATTTGAAATTGGCCAAGTCTCAAGAAGTATTAAGAACATAACATATGCTTATTATAATAAAAGTAACATTTCAATCACAATATAAACATCAACTCATAACTCCATAGAAAATGTTTTTCAAGCATTGACAAAAGTGGTTTAGCTTATATTAATATTAAACAAGCACCAAGAAATTTTCAACATGATTATTCTTACAAATTTCTCAAAATTAAACAAAATGAAATAAGAAATTAAAGTAGAAGATTACAACTGCTAAGTGATTCTTCACTTCTTCTTTAAAATCTTCAATGCTCAATGAAGCTTCTCATTTTCTTATCTTCAAATCCCAAGCTCCTTGGTAGTAGGGGTGTGTGTTGTAGAAGTAGTGTGTGGAGAAATATATGTTTTAGGTGGAGAGGAAATGTGTGTGAGAATTTTGGTGTTGTGTGTGTGTGTTGAATTGTTGTTAAAAATGTTGTGTAAGCATGTATGTATCTATCATTTCTGTGATATAATTGTGTGTATATAGTGTATCTAATAGAGTATCACGTGGTGTGTGAGGGTGTAGTGGTGTATAACAAGAAAGATTCATGCATGGATTAGATTTCCGCTTGTCCATCAAAATCCTACACATTTTTTTTTTCAATACTAATCCACTGGAGCCGTTAAGCAAGATATCCTATTCTTTAGGCACCGCGATGCTAAACAGGGGGCGCCGCGGCGCTACAAAAGATGTTGTTCACTACTAAATTTTTTACTCTCGTGCTATGGCATCACCCGGTGGTTGTCACAGCATGAGGTCTTCTTTATCTAGCTCCACGACACCAAATGAGTGGTGTTGCAGCACCTCCAAATCCTCCAGCTACAGCCCAATTTTAGTCCCTTGTGTTGTAGCAAGATTGGGGGTGTCGCGGCACAAAACTGTTCCAAATTGTACTATTTAGCCTCTTTCAACTATTTTTTCACCTCTTTCTAGGCTGAACTAGCATTTAGTGTCTTCTTAAGATTGTATCTCTATCTCTTAGCTTTCTATATCTTCATGAATCAACTCAATATCACTTTTGTGGAAAGAGTTATGCTATAAATATGAAGACAGTACATCAAAAATTTTATGCTGACTTTTTAACCGAATTACCATTTTCACTCTATTTCTTCAATTATTAATTCTACACATAATTACCACAAAATAAGTTACAATTATATGTATTGTAAGGCAAAACCATATGCAATTTTGCTTATGGAGGTGTTGTAAATGTTACAATTTATGAGCCTATCAATGTTCAACCTTCAAAAAATTTATTTTGAGTCCTTAACGGATCTCTAAAGCTCGCAAACCTTTTGCTTGCTTCTATATGATATGAAGACCTGAGGCTACTTAACATATATCCTATTCTCAATATCCCTATTGAGAAAGGCAGTCTTCACATCCCTTTTCCATATCTAGTATTCATAATACATAGGTATAGCTAGCAAGATTGGAATGGACTTTACTATCACATCTGATAAAAGGTTTTTTCAACAATCAACATCTTAACTTTGAGCATAACCTTTTTCTACCAATTGTGCCTTTATAGGTCACCACCTCCCATTTCTCCAATTTTATATTTTGTTGACCCAATTGCAACCAATGGGAACTATTCCCTCCAATGGGCCTACTAAGGTCAAACCTTATTGGAGTCTATGGAGTCTATTTCAAATTTAATGGCATTTTGCCATCTTCCCTAATTGAAGTCATACACCATTACTCCTTACTTAGATCAATATTTAAAAAATGAGATCCTCATTGCTGCTCTCTGGCAAGAGGCTCTTATCGTATAAGTCGCCATGAGATCCTTTCAGATCTCCATATGTGTAGCAGAAGTTTTAGTAATTTGTTCATGCACTATTTCCACTTATGGGACAAACTGTGGTTCTTGAACTCCTTCAAGCTCTATGATCTAGCCATTTATATCTAATAGAAACTTCTTCTTCTCAAGAAAATGGAACCCTAGAAAATGAACTCCTTTGTTCTTAGGGGTTAAAGAAATGGTATCCATTAGATTCCTTTGGATTTCCCACCAATTTGCATAAGCTGGATTCACATCTAACTTATCTCCCACTAACCGCTTTAAAGAAGCAAGCCCATTTATACCCTTAGGTATCTATACGAGGGGTCTTTTGCCACATCATATCTCAAATGATGTTTTGGGCATCGACTTAGATGATATTCTTACATGATAAGAATATTGTCGATTTTAGGGTGAATTCCCAGAATAAATGAGGAAATAGGCGAAACTCAATATAGATCCATTTAAACATAGAATTCAAGTTTTCGTTGGATAATCAAAGAAGTTACTACCTTAGTATTCTCATCCTTGATCACATCGATGGATTTAATACTTTGGTAGGCTTATACTTCATGTCTAAATTAATTAAATCCTTCAAAAGATCTTAGAATAATGAAGTAAGAATAGTTTGCTTGTGTACTCACTCAATGGACTGCTTATTTTCCTTTGGATCAAATATAAAGAAGTGGTGCTCTATTTGTACCATAAATGGTGATTTAGTCATCTTTCCATTGAGACAAGATTTACAAGTTGGCACCTCATGCATATCCAAGAGATTAAGCAAATGTGCAATCTTGTGAACTATTTCTTTAAAGATATGACCTGATCTTGCTTACCATAAGTATGAACTATTTTGATTACCTATTTCTAATATTACTTTGTTAATTATGTAGTTCATTTGTATGTAGAAATATAGCTCTTATAGTTCATTTGTATGTAGAACTATAAATGAACTATATTAACAAATATAGTGTAATATTTGTATGTAATATTAGTGTTAATAAATGAACTATATTAACACTATTTCTACAAATGAACTATATTACTATAGTTCATTTATAGTTCATTTGTTAATATAGCAAAGACAAATAACTAATACTATCCTAATTCCATCAAGAGTTAAGTGGATCATTCCTATACCTAATAAAGCAACTCTTACTTTAATCTCAAACTTAAAGATCATCCTCTTGTCATCCTTTGCAACCCTTTGCAGAGATGGGATCATATCCAGTATCCAATACCTAAGAAAAAATTATCAACCTTAATGGTTGATATCAACAAAGTGCAAACTTGAATTAGAACCCCTTCTAATTTAACTAAGCAGTCGATACTTGCACTTACTCTTTCTATGTCCTAAATATCCGCAATGGTGACAAACATCTATCCTTTCAGATAGATTGAGCTAGTAAGTTTTTTTGTTTGTCTAGATTTTCCTAAGTGAAATTTCGAGCAAGAACTATTATCCTATGTGCGGCAGAAAACTTAGCATTCATTCCTTTAATATCCATTTATGATTTGGTCTTTAATCATAAATGTTTCCAATTATTTTATTCAAGTCCCATCACCCTCTAGATGGAAATTCGAGAAATCCAATTTTCTAGTAGACTTGAGGTCCAATTAGCCTTATCATACACCTTAATTTTATGATCCCGTATGATAAAATTAAAAAGTAGCTAACAACATTAGCAATTGCATTCCCTTGCAACCCTCAAGCTATTTTGCCTCACCTCTTCCCATACACCCCAATTTTATGAGCCTATATAGTACTGAGTGTCAAGAATTACCCATCAAACATCCATACAGATGGAGCATCTAAATGTCCCATGACACGTGACCAATGATAAAGATGAGTCCACCACATGGGTATCTCAATGCATAGTAATAGTCAAAGTTGCCTTGGTGCCCACACATCTAGCACTCGTCGGGTGCCTACGTGCCTAGTTAGCCCACCCATCGGGTGGCTAGGTGCCCCCATGTAGGATGGATAGTGCCCACGCGACGGCTGGCCCTGCTTGCATGTTGGGTAGCTAGAGCTCTCACAATGGATAGCCCTTGCCTCCATGATGGCTGACCCGCACTAGCACCCGCACGTCAGGTGCACAATAGGCATTGCAGTGCCATGTGCTGGCACCCCAGTTTCGATTGTTCTATTGGCCTATTGCTAAACTGGCGACCTAATGTTAATCAATTGACAACCCACCTAAAGTCACACGTTGGGTGGTCGGTAGCCCCATTTTTTTGTATTGTCCAAGAATTCAAGGTTTTCACAAGATCTTGATTTCTTAGTTTCTTGATCCTATCAAGATTTCTTGATTTCTTGATCTTATCAAGAAATATTAAAAACTTGATCAAAAACTAAATTTCTTGATCAAGAAATCAGCTTTTTTGATTTTTTATTTCTTGCCACGTTTCAAGTAATTCAAGATTTCACATATCTTGAAATTCTTGAATCAAGAAATCCAGTTTCTTAATTCGTTTCATTTCTTAAAATGTTTTAACAATTGAAACAGTTAATAAAATTAATCCAAAATAAATAAATATATTGAGTCAAAATCAACTGCACATATAAATATTTAATTTATCACATATATTAAATAAATATAGTCAAAAATTATAAAAAATGCACGAACCTAGCTCTGATACCACTGCTGGGTTTGCGCGATCCCATAAAATGCATACACTGTAAAAAAAATTCAAAAATAAAAAAACATACATTACATGACATGTAATAAAACTAATCCCAAAACCTTTCGTAATTATTTAGTTATGCATTTTTTATACTTATACCAAGAAGGTTTCATAAATCCTTACCTTGATTTGCACTCTGATTGATGAAGATATAAGAAATGATTCAAATAGTTTTATTTCCATGAACTCCTTCACAAATCTTGAATCTATCCACAAACTACTTTTGTGAATCTTGATTCAGTTCCTTGTGTTGGAAATAGCTCGATTAGAATCCCAAGTGTTACCCCTCTGAGCATATCCACTCGTTGGAAATTCTACACTAATTGAATCCATGCTAGTAGATTCAAAAGGCCTTATTCTACTATAGAATATGTGGAGTTCAATTCTTAATTCAACTAGTGAATAGAAGAATTAAACTATGATCAAAAGGTAGAACCTTTTGATGGAAGAAAGAAACCAAGAAGAAAGGAGAAAGAGGCGGTTTTTCTCTTCAAGAATTGGCCACTTTGGGGAGAGTCCTTATATTGTACTCCTCCAATCCTGGTCCCACTAGGTTTCCACTTGCTCCTTTCCTTATCTACTTCTTTCTTTCCATTAAACTCCAAGACAAGTTTAATTCTTATAATTAAACTTTCTAGTGGGCCTCCTACGAGCCCATTAGCTTGGGTTTGGACTGTAATTAAGTTAATTAAGTTAATTAAATAAGCCTAACTTAATTAATTGATCAAATAAATTAACTAATTGGTTCCACTTGGGCTTTCTAATCATATTAGAACCTATTAAATAATCTCATTATTTAACATGTCTAATTTAATGAATTGATCATGTCAATTAATTAATGTGATCATATGTAGCGCTCCTAATCATATTAGGTCCAATTAAATAACCACATAATGTAATCGGATAAACTAATTTAACTTCTTAAATTAATTTATACCTTATTTAATTAATTGATCATATCAATTAATTAATAATCTCCACATGGACTCTCTAATTGTTAGGTCCGATTAAATTATTTAATTAGATAAATTGATTTAACTCTTTAAATCAATTTTTAGCGCCAAATTTGTTAAATCCATTAATTAATTTGATCCAACCTTTGGATATATTCTAGTTAGAAATGTACTCTTTCTAACTTAGTGTGTTTCCCCTTAGGTTCACTTTAAACTAGCTATGGGCTTACAAATCTTGTTACTTAGTTGAATAATTTAATTGTTCTGATTAATTAATCCTTTTGGAACTAACCCATTAATTTCAAGAATCGACAAGTCGTGAAAAACACCTAACAGTGCATCATGACTCTTAGTCTTAGATGAAGGTGCGAACCAATTCCAATTACGAATACTATGCAAGTATTGTCCTTCCATCATCTAATCTCTTGATTGAGCTTAGGGCATGAGTTATTAACAACTATGTTTTTTTCCTTAGTAACTTGACTCGATGTAAATAAAAAAAAACCCCCACGTCTAATTTCCATCCAACCTTAGCCAAGGACAAGCATAGTAGAACATATAGAAGATTCACCTATTCATCTAGATAGGTGACGGATCCTTTATTGGCTACTCATTAATCTCCATGCATGAAGATTTGACACCCACATAAACCCCTTGTCATTGTCATGAAATTGAGAAATACATCAAGGTGCAACTGTCATGCACAAGGTTACCATGGTGCTCAAGTCTAAGGACTAATTATTATACTATCATAATAAAGAAATTCCCATTCAAAAATAGAATATTTCCATTTGGGAATTTCCAGATGGCGTTATTGAGTGTACTTGTTCCTAAACAAGCACTCACGTACATATATTAGTGTCACCACACCAATGCCTATAGAATAAGGCATCCCCGTTTCGAGCTTGCATCATATGTGCAAGCCTCACACTTGACACTCGAGAGAGGGAGTTGATTACTTTAGGGGTTCTTTACTTATAAATTATTGGCTTGAAAATTGATAAAGTAAATTGGTAAACATAGGTGAAAAGTAAGTGAATCATGCCTCTAGAATTGTTTGCCTATTAAGTGTTTGTTGAATTGCCAAAGTCAACATTTACATTTAAATTTTAGATTTTCTAGTTCATTAATTAAAAACACCCTTTTCTTGATTCTTCTAAATAAAATTAGGATTATTTTAATTAAAGAACTTACTATAAATTTAACACCAATCCGTGTGGATACGATAACCTTTCTCATCCTACTATACTAAAATTTAACACCGTACACTTGCGGTAGAAATTTTAACGAACAGTAAGACCTTGCATGACAAACAAACCTATGTGTTTCGCTCACCTAAATTTGTTTCTAGTAAAAAACCTTAGGTTGCACACCTTAAAGGGTTACATCAAGTGAAAGTGGGAAATATTAGAATATGGCCCAATCCTCCATGCCTTTCATCTCACAAATATCTCTCCTATGTTCTGTATTTTATGAATAAGAATCCAAAAAACCTTAGTTATTGCGATTAAAGTTTTCACACTACAAA